>JAOSBO010219169.1:0-15313 GCA_027563915.1 Erythroxylum rotundifolium | reverse complement strand
GTTTTGATGAAATGAAAAGAGGAAAGTTTTAGTTTCAAATTATTATGATTTTTATACTAATGTTTTATTATGATGCCTTGTGAGGAGTTAGTTGTGATTGATCGTAGTTCACCCTTATCGTAGGATATGTATCGGAATGACCTGCGAGTGTCCCGGTGTGTACCCTGCGGTAAGGGGGTGCTACACCAAGTGGAAGTTGTTAACCGGTAACTCAAACGAATTTTGGAAAAGATAGTGAACAACTCCAAGAAGGAATGGGCAACAAAGCTAGATGATGCCTTATAGGCCTATAAGATATCTTTTAAAACTCCAATCAGAACAACTCCTTACAGGCTCATATACAGGAAAGCTTGTGTTTTGCTAGTTCAAGTAGAACACCGAGCATATTGGGTGATTAAAGAATTAAATTTTGATTGGGAACAAGCCGGTGAAAAGAGACTTTTACAATTGGACAAACTTGAAGAGTTTCTTTTCAATGCATACGAAAATGCCAAACTCTACAAGGAAAAGGTTAATAAATGGCACGACGCTCATCTAAATCAAAAGGAATTCAAAGTAGGAGACACTATTCTACTATATAATTCATGACTGAGGGTCTTTCCAGGGAAGCTAAAATCTAGATGGAGTGGACCATTTACGGTCATTCAAGTTTTTTTTTATCATGGAGCCCTTAAATGGGAAACTTTAATAAGGAGACTTTTAAGTTCAATGGGTGTGGTTGCAAGCTTTATCTTGGTGGAATGATTCCTAAGGATAAGGAAGTAATTTCTTTATCTTCCAATAAGTAAGATGCCTCCATGGATGCAAGGTCAAGCTAAGGACCATAAATTAGCACGTTTAAAAGTTTGTTTGAAATTGTTAGGTGTAGTTAGATTTGTTTTAAGCTTTCAATAAAATGTTAGTAATTTATGTTGACTCTCAGGGGGCTCCATCACCGCCCTATCTCTATGAGATTTTGTTCTAACCCATTCTCTTTTATATTTTTCTTTAATTTTTTGTTTATGTTTTACATTATTATTATTTTGTCTTTTATGTACTTGTTTGTTCCCTTATCACATCGAGGAAAATGTGTTGTTCAAGTGTGGGGAGGGATTATGTTTTTTTTCTTTTAAATGTGATTTTGCATACTGTATGATAGTTTTTAGGTTGCATTTTGTGAATTATTTGAATGTGTCAATGGCATAGACAGATTGAAATTTATTTAATTTTGAACAAAGTCTATTAGGTTGGGAATAATCCTTAGCTCGCAAAATTAGTGAATCACAGTTCTTTGGATGAATATACAACTTAATTAGGATTTAGTGTAAGTTTAGCACCCTCTAAATTGTCATATTCATTCATAATTCGAGGTCTTTCAACTTAAGTAACTTTACTAGTATGTTTCATAGAAACGAGTAGCTTAAATAACAAGGTAGGTAATAATAAAAAAATGTTTGTTAAAAAAATATAATAACTATTTCACTGACCTTCAGGTTATGAATAGAGCTAGTAGCCAGTTGAAAACATGATATAGTAGAGTAAATAGATCGACACGCATCACAAATGTGTGCCTTTGCGTCAAAAAACTATAATGATGATTCAACCAAGCTGTTTAATAAAATGACTTAGTTGAGTAACCGGATTGACATTCATCACCAATGTTTGCCTCCGAGTAAAAGACTAGGTCTTTGTTTAAATAAAAAAAATGTGTGTGGTCTTAATAAAAACCTACCAAACTTGTAATGGCTTAAATTCTCATGAAAATGTACTTAGGAATAGTTATAAAGTCTGATTGACCAAAGAATTATTAATGTATCTATGTAATTGAAAAGGTAAATAAATGAACACTTAGATTTTAATTAATTTGTATATTTAGTTCAAAGCCCTAGACATAGATTTTGCATGATAATGATTTGATATAACTTGAACGATTGTGTTTAAGATTAAATTTATTCCATGAAGTTGAAGCCATTGCCTCATCGTTGCATTGTGCGTTGTGTATTTATTATATGTTTTTTGTTTTGTTTGTTTGAGAACAAGAAAATATTTTAAGTGTGGGGATGCTGATATGTGTAATTTGCTTCATGTTTTAGGGTTTAATTTGTTATGTATTATGTGTTAATTTTATTTTTTAGTATGTGTTTAGGTTAAAATTATGTTAGTTTATGTGTTTAAGTGTTTTTATGGGTTAGTATAAGTCTTTGAACTTAAATGTCATGTTTTTAAGGTACCTTGATGTCTTTGTAGTGTTTCAGGGCCAACATTGAAGAATGGAGGAGTTTTGGAGACTTGCAGGTCAAAACCACGACCCATGATCGTGGCATAATAGGCCACGATCGTGACAGAGGCTTGTAAACTATACCACAATCATGGCTTAAAAGATATGATCGTGACACAAAGGCTTTATCACAGGCCACGATTGTAACAGACAGGTTAGATGCTGGCTATGATTATGGCTTGTGTCGAGCAAACATGCAAACAGGAGAAAAAGTCAAGTTTTAAGAAATTTTTTGGACCATTTCGACCCTGGAAAAATCCTAGGGATGCCAAGGTACTTAAGGAACATAAAGCATAGAAGAAGGAGCTTTTACATCAGCCATATTCTGAACCCTAGAGAGAGCTTTATCGAGAGATTAAGAAAGAATCAAAGGAAGAGAGACATAAGGAAGAAGCCTACAAGAAGTAGTTCCCAGAGCAGGGGATTTCCCATCATTGCTGCCTTTGCCATTCCATTCCAATCATATTTTCTAACTTATTTTCAATTTTGTTGATGTATAGAATTGAGATAGTCGTTGAGAATAGGATTTATTGAATGTTGAGTTTTATCTATACTCAACTTCGGGATTTTGTCTTTTATATTAATGAAAATTAATTGATTTCATTTTTATTGAGTTGGTCGTGATTTGATCTCTGCACTTCATAATTCAATAATAAACTGAGAGGGTGAATTAAGTGAAAATCATTAAATTGTGCTAATGAGAGTTAGGTAGTGTAATAGATCAAGAATTGAATCAAACCGATAATTTGTGTAACGAGAGATTATGCATAAGTTTTCGGTAGGTTATAGGAAAAATTCAGAACTAATTTAGGTTTTGGGTAAATTATGAATCAAGAGGTTGCAATTCCATAATCTAATTAGGGTTAAAGATTATAACTTGAGAGAGAGTAGTCCAGACCATCTAGACCCAGTAATTCAACAAATTCATAATCAATTAGGTTTTCGTTAAAGTCGGATTAAAGTCCCCTTTCTCTTAGTTGGCAGTTCCTAGGTTGATTCTTAATTTGGTTGTGCAAATTGCTATCTTGTTTACATTTTTGAATTTGATCTAAAATTGATTGCTTGATTGAATTAATTTTCTGCCTAGTTTTGTTCTTTAGATTGTTGAATTTTAAGTTCAGTCTTAGATTTTAGGATTAGATTAGTCCTCCTCGTGGGATCGATACTTTAGGTACTATGTGAACGACTCTTACGCTTGTAGTATTACCGAGGTTAAAAATATTAAAACTTATCATATGGGAACCTGCGATCATAACTGAAATTGCTTTATAGAAATAAACTAAAATGTTAAATTGAAATTAAATAACTAGCAATGAACAATTGATAATACCAAAATTCAGAAAATTGTAATTCAAGGTTTTAATAACTAGAGATAACTTTCTATCTATCTTCTCTCCCTCCTATTTTGTTAATTAAACTGTGTCTCACCTAAGATGTCCAAATGTATTAACTACCCTATCTCAAGGTGTAATTAATTATCCCTAATCAAATTAAGTGAAGATGATTAAGCAATCTCTCAATCTACCAAACCACTCCACCAATTTAACAAGTTATTAAGTTATCCTATAGGTAATCAATTAAATTAGCCAAGATCTCTCTTTCAGCTAATCAATTAACATGATGAATGTATGTCTATAGCTTGCCAACTCTTGTTGTACAATTCTACATAAATAACCCAACTTAATCTCTCAATCTATTGCAAGATATAAATACATTCAACATTCATCAAAAACATCTTAAATTCAATAAGATAGTTCAAAAGTAATCTCTAAAAAATAAATTAGCCACTCATAATGTCTATAACATCACCAACAATTGAATATTCCATCTTATAATGACTAAAAGAGATAAAATGACAGAAAATTAAATAAAGAAAACTCCTTCTCTTCTTTCCTCGAATCTAGAAAATATCAATATTGGTAAGCTCTTCTCCCAATGCGATTGATGATCCTTGAATCTTCACCCTCCTCAAGACTCCAAACCTAAATTTTTCACTTAAGGAAGCTATTCTACACAGAGGGTTCACATCCTTCCTTGTCCATAGGGGTTAATTCCCTTTTATAGTCCTAAAAACCTAAAATTTAAATGAACCCTGTAGGTGTCTTCAGATTAAACATCCCACAACCTTGGGAATTGGCATGATTCCTATGATCGTGGGTTTTTGGAGCATAATGTTGTTGAATGTATTTTGTAAAACAATTTACTCGTTTTACGCTAAAAATTGCAAATGTATGGGTTGTGACTTTTAGTTAGAAAGCGGATATCAATCCGATAGGGATTGATGCCTAGACACAACTTAATTTAGATCAAACTTTGTTTAAGAAATAAAATTGTTTAATGGAACTAATATGGAAAACTAAATTAGAATTGAAAAACTAACAATAAACCATAGACAAAACCAAAATGCAGAAAATTGGAATCAAGAATTTAAAGACTAGAGATCACTTTCTCCCTATTTTGTCTCCCTCCTATTTTATTAATTGAATTGTGTCTTACCTAAGATATCCAATTATACTAATTACCCTCTCTCAAGGAGTAACTAATTGTCCCTAATCAAATTAAATGAAGTTGATTGAACGATCTCTCAACTTACCCAATTACTCCATCAATTTTAACTTAGTTATTACGCTATCTTATGGGTGATCAATTGACTTAGCTGAGATCTCTCTTCTAACTAATCAATTAACGTAATGATTGCAAGTCTATAGGTTGTCAACTCCTGTTTTACAATCCTACATAAATAACCTTACTCACTCTCTCGATTTATTACAAGATAAGCATAAAAACAACAATCATAAAAGACAACTTTCATTCAATTCAATAAAATAGGAGTTTAACAAAATAGGTAAAAAGCAATCCCTAAAACTAACTCAGCCACTAATGGTCTTAATAACATCATCAACACTCAAATAATCCATCTTACAAAGATTAGAAGAAGTAAAATTGACAGAAAATTGAATAAAGAAACTCCTTCTCTTCTTTGCTAAAATCTGCAAATTTTGGTGTTGATGTGCTATTTTCCCCAATCTTAATAATAATCCTTGAATCTTAAACTTCCTCAAGGCTCTCTCTACAGAGGTTCATCCATTTTTTTAAGATGGAGGTTTTATTATTATTTATAGTCCAGAAACCCTAAAGTTTATTGAAACCCCACATAATGTCTCAGATTAAAGTTGCCATGATCGTGGGAATTGACATGATTCCCACGATTGTGGGAATTTACAACAAAAAATTGCCTCTTCTCTTCTCCTTTTTAATCTCTAACTCAATCTCTAAGTTGCTCAATCTTCCTTCCTACATAAAAATAATCAATTCTTACCCTAAATTAACATCAAACATATAAGAACAATAATGAAAATCAGTCTAATGAAAACATAAAAAATGAATCCTAAAATGCAACAATCATAAACTATTATGTAAGAAACACATGCCAATTACTTAAAAAACCTTAGAGTAATGCATAATGATCAAATCCTCTTATCTTCTCCTTTTTTGGTCTTTAGCTCAATCACAAAGTTGCTCAGTCTTCATTCCTACGTAAAAATAATCAATTCTTACCCTAAATTAACATCAAACATAAAAGAACAACAATGAAGATCAAACTAAATGAAAACATACAAAATGAATCCCAAAACACAACAGTAATAGAAACACATGCCAAATACTTAGAAAAATACACACTAATGCACAACTATAAACTTCCCCACACTTAAATCTTTATTTTTCCTCAAGAAAAAATCAAACTCAACCATTCAATTCCATCACTTCATTTTCATAAAGACCAAAGCATACAATCCCGCAAATTTTAGCCAACTCAAGTATCAAGCTACTACACATATCATGACTACTTTCATTGGTATACATAAGCAAACTCAACATATGGCACCATCACTCAAAGATAAGTATAGATGTAGAATGAATCTTTCTCATGGTTTCACTCATTTCTCTCAAGCATTTGATGGTTAGTGTTTCACTCAAGCATCCTATAGGAAATTACAATATCATAGGCTTGCTAATACACCAATTCTCCTTTACAATGGTTACATGCATAAATAGATCAAAAGGACTTGCTTAGGGTTGTAATGTGGTAAGGGTTACGGTGGGTAAAAAGGGTAAAGGGTTTAACATAAGTATTCATAAAGTAATAAGTGGAAAAAGGGATTAAAAAACATACTTTTGATATACAAATGCAAATATGCTACTACTCCACACTTACTGATGCTATTAAACTATCCTTCCTTTTTCATTTTTATCTTTTTTTCATTTTCTCTTTGCTTATTTAATAATATGGAAGAAACGAAATAGCAATTGAATATAATGTAATTCAAGAGTAGAAGTATTACTTAAATTATCTCGAAAAAATTTATCCTAACTAATGCATCACTTAATACTCTACTAGGCTTGTGAATGGGTAGGGTAATAGGGTTTTAAGTTTTAAAATGTGAGGTGTTTTGCAGAAAACAAAATGGTTAAGGCTCAACGGGGTAATAGGGCCTTAATCATCTCTATCAAGTATGCATCCAGTAGACTCAAATTGATAAAGCAAGTTATGAAGGTAATAACCTAAGGAAACATCACACAGCAAAGAAATAAAAAGACTATGGATGGAGTCATATCAGCTTAATCCTCAAAATGGCTCAAATGAAAATCTATTATGCTTCTCTACACTACCTCATTGCTCAAGTGTCAAATTGTGAGCAAGCTTTTGCAACCAACTACTTTTCATCACTCAATATGGTTCACTCTCTATTCAAGTAGCCTAATCCAAGTTTAAACATGCATTCGATTTCATTCCAACTAGCTTGGTAGAATCTCATGGAAAAATAAATGAAAATAATTTAAGAGTGGTTCCAATGCTTAACACAAAACCACATAATATGCCTAAAACATGCATCCTAATTAACTACCTAAAACAATGCAATTGACAAAATCAATGTCACCTCCCCATACTTAAAGAATACATTGTCCTCAGTATGACAAAGCAACCACAAAGTATGATAAAATGACATCAACTCAAACAAAAGGCATTACTTGGGATATGGAGGGCCAGGAAGTTATTG
The DNA here is from genome assembly GCA_027563915.1 of Erythroxylum rotundifolium. Taxonomy (NCBI): domain Eukaryota; kingdom Viridiplantae; phylum Streptophyta; class Magnoliopsida; order Malpighiales; family Erythroxylaceae; genus Erythroxylum; species Erythroxylum rotundifolium. The sequence goes on along the minus strand of JAOSBO010219169.1, from coordinate 7,996 downwards.
TATAGTTGCCTCTCCTATTTCTCACTGTAGTACATGTCTAAGGATTTCGGAGTTCCATAGAATGGAACTTCAAAATCTCATAGTGCCTCAAATAAGATATGTTAAACATATCGTGTGGAGTTGTATGCAAATTGTCCATATTAAAGTTATTAAGCACACCCAAAGTAGAAACAATATGAGCCATCCTTAAAAAAAAGCTCTTCTTATTCACAACACTCACTATTGATCAAAAAATCCTACAAGGTATATTGATTTTTATTTTTCGATCCATGCATCACAAAAAGAAAAGTTCTTTGGTGGAGCATTTGTTACTTTCAGTTTTATTAAACACAATTAAGCACATAAATTTTTGCAAAAGTAAACACTTAGCACTATGGATTAAAGAGTTAGGTGCATTGCGAGAGTCAAATGTTCCTCACCTGTTAAAGTTTTCCAATAATTATCTACATCAAAATCATTGTGATCATCTAGAATTTTTGTATTCAATAAATTGAAAAATTCATGCAAGACATTATAATACAATTTGTAAACATTGCCAAATAACCTAAACCAAGAAACATCCATTTTAGGGTTACAACGGACTGTAGTGAAAAACTCTATAGTCATCATAGGGTAAATAGGCACATCACACTGAATGAACCTATTCCATCCTATGGTCGTAGCTAGTTGCTTAAATTTTCGCCCTATGGTTTCTAATAATTTAAAATCAAAATATTGAGGGGCGACCAATTCTCTAGCCCTAAGGTCTCGAAAATGCGTACCTTCTTCCTCTGAATAAATCCAGAATGGAGCATGATAATTTGCCGCTAAATCAGGCTTACCTTCACCAGAGACTTAAAGGTGTAATTCATCAATCGGTTTCCAAGCCGCCATCTTCTATGGTGCCATTGGAGGAAGAAAACCTATAAAAATAAGAAAGAGATTAGTGAATTCATTTTTTAGAGAGAGAGCAAAATCTTACCTAAATCTTTGTAATTTTGAATGATTAATGCATGAAAAGAGTAAAGGATTGTAAGATTAATGAAAAGAGATGAAGAAAATGCCAAGCATCTAGAAGAAAATGAAAGATTTTAGAGAGTGGGAGTCGAGTGTTCGTGGGTTAAAGAGAGAAGGTGTGAAAACTTTAAGAGTGAAGGAAAGAAGAAAAGGGGGAGGGAAATTTAAATTTTCCCTCTCGTGGGAATTCCCATCATTCTGACGATCATGGGATTTCTCTTCAGAAAGTTTTTGGAGAAATTTCCTACAATCGTGGGAATCACCTCCATTCCCATGATCGTGGGAGAGATTTCCTACGATCGTGGGAATCACTCCAATTCCCACAATCGTTCGATGGGGTGATTCTTCCACTTTTAAACCTTCTTCCAAGCTTAGCATGAATTCTCAATGATCCCATAAACTATAAACACATCAAAGTAATATTACCAACAAGAAATTTAAAGAGAAAAATAAGTTGAAATTCAAAAACATTTCAAATAAACATCAATCAAACCCAATCAAGCCTAATCATAACTAAATGAATCAAACAAATAAATAAACAAAAACAATGAAAAAGAAATAGAGTTCTATGGGTTGCCTCCCATGTAGCGGTTCTTTTTCTATCGGTAGCTTGACTCTCCTTTTTTTTGAAGGTAGTTCAAATGGCTAGTACAGCGGCAGTGCAAAAGTTGACCTCAAACTCTGCATATGAGCTACCCTGGAATGGACTCCACTTTCCTTCCTTCTCCTTCTCCTGTGCAATTGTTTCTCGCTAAACGCATTCACAGGGTCCTCAATATCTTCCCATCCTTTTTGAGGTTTAGGTTCCTTGATATCTGTTGAGGGTAAAGGAGTACATTAGTATCTCTTCGATGCCTTAAAAGTTAATTGCTCCTTTCCCACTCTCGTGTTGACTCAACCTTTGATAGTTGTAATTTGCATTGTATTTTAAGGTTTAATTTGTTTGGTATTTAGTGTTAATTTGGGTGTTGAGTGTGTATTTATGTGTTAATTGTGTTAGTTGTGGTGTTTAAGTGTTTTTATGGGTTAGTGTGAGTCTTTGAGCTTAAATGTTATATTTTTGAGGTACCTTGATGTGTTTGCTAGTGTTTCAGGGTAAACGGTAAAGAATGGAGAAGATTTGGAGAGTATCGGGCCAAAGACATAGCCCACAATCGTGGGAAAACAGGCCACGATGGTGACAAAAGGGGAAGAGCCAATAGCAACCAAGCCACGATTGTGGACATTGGACACGATCGTGATAGAGAGCTTTCATTCAGATCACGATCGTGCACTTTAGGCCATGATTGTGACAGAGAGGTTTAGGCCACGATCGTGGCCTACATCAGGCTAGCACGAAAACTTGAATTTCATAAGACTTTTCTGACCGTTTTGAACCTGAATTAAACCTAGGGCTTCCAAAGTATAAATATATCATTAAGAGACAGATACAGCAGCTGGGGAAAGTCTGAAAGAGAGCCTTCACGTCAGCCACATTCCAAAAAAACCTAGAAAGTTGTCAAGACATTGAGGAAGGAAACGAAGGAAGAGACACACGGAGACGAGGCTTGACGTGACGTACTTCCCAGAATAGGTGGTTTCTTGCTGTCAGTGCATCCATGAGTCTGTTTCGACAGTGTTTTCTGTTTATTTCAATTTTATTAATGTATGAAATTGCAATATTCGTTGAGAATAGTTATTGAATGTAGATTTATTGTTAAGTCAAGAAGACTTCACTTCTTCTATTGATTTTGATGAAAGTCAAATAATAATAATAATAGAAGTATATGAATTGTTTTGATGAGTTTATTAAGTACGTAGATAAATATAAGTAGCACAAATCATCAAATCAAGGCAATATTCAAGTACAAGTGTTGGACCCCATTAAATTTTTTCAATTATTATCGATTTATTTGTTTAAATTTTAATAAAATTATTATTTTAATTACGATTTGTTTTTTTAATTATTATCTTAGAATTGGGGTCATTAAATTTAGCAGGCATGAATAGGAATGTTAGAATTAAGTTAGCTTAAGGAGTTAATGGATAAAGAGATAAAAGAGGGGTAAAATTGGAAGAATAAGACAACTGAAGGGTAAAATGGGAAAAACAAAGATAAAATGTAGTCTTGAATTAGAAGAAGAGAAGAAAATCATGGGAAGAGAGAAAAGAAGAAGAAAACGTGGAGAAGAAAGAAAGAAGGAGCAAATTCGTGGAGAAGGAGAAAGAAGAAAGAAGAAGAGAAATCAAGCTTGTTAAGGTAAGTTTCATATCTTCTTCTTGGTTGGGTAGAAATATAAAAGAGATTAGAGAGAGAAATGGGTTAATGTTGGAAGAAAGAAGAGGATAAAAGAAACCTATATGATTTTTTTCATAAATTTCTAAACTAGGTTTTGGTTTTCTATCTTAAATATATTATGGGTAAGTTAAATTTTAGGCTCGATTATTTACTATGGATTATTGAAGCTTTATGAATTTCCATTTGAATGTGAGTTAAATGAGAAATTGGTTTGTTTTATGAAACTAAGAAAACCTTATTAAAGAGCAAAAGGGAAGGCACAATTGAGTTGGATTTTATAAATAAATTAGGTGGGTAATGTATTTATAGTTATTATGTAATTGTGCAAATTCTTGCTTGTTTGTGTGTATTTATTTGCTTGCATTGGATTTCTTGAAATTTAAATCATTATGAATGTTGGAAATGTATGATGAATTATGATTATGTTATGCCTTGAAAAGGTTATGATGTTTGTATAAAAAGAAAAGAAGAAAAAGCAAAAGAAGAAAAAGCAAAAGAAGAATGAGATTAGGAATTTGTGTTTGATTGTATTGAGCATGAAATTTGTTTGTGATTGGGCAATAGAGGAACCCATTTTGTTAGTCACGTGCACATTGACCTATATCCTTCTCCCGATTGCTCGCTTAAGGCCATGAGATCTTGAGAAATCATACTCGTTTTATTCATGGGGTAAACTTCGGTTTTTCTGTTTTGTTCCACAGAACTCTAGAGCCATTTGTTTGTGCATTGCATTTTTGAATTGTCAAATATGATGCAATTGAGTCTGGTGTTAAATGGATAAAGTTTATGTTATGTGTTATGAATTTTGAGCTAATTTGATTAATGCTTGAATTGCTAGAATGGATTAAGAATTCTTGAATTGGTAGCTATACTTATACATATGCTTGAATTATGGTCAATTGCTGATGACTATAAATATATTATCCACTGAGTTGTATAGCTCAACCCATCCTTTTTTCCACTTCTCAGGTGCAAAACAAGACGGATAGCAAATCCTTGTAAGGCATCAGAAAATCCAAGATAGTTAGAGACTTTTGTACTAAGTTAGTGAACATTTTTGGATAGCTTTATAGGCATATCAAACATGAGCGTCTTTGGTATTTTGTTTTAAGTTTGTCATATGTATGTTGACATGTAACTAAAGCTTTTTCAAATATTTACTTGTTTAGTAACGAGAATGAGAATTTGAGGATTTGCTGTTATGTATGATGATGGTTATGAAAGGGGAATGAGTACGTGATTGTAAATTGTTGTTTGGTTTAGAATAACATGTTAGAGATTGGAAGGGTTGTATAGGATTAATTATATGAGGGGAGATTTAAGAATTTAACAAAAGTAATTAGTAGTTGAATTGATATGAAGCGTATGTGTATTTTAGTGTTAAAATGTTGAGTTAGAGTTGTAGGTTAGAAGGTTTCACTGCAGCAAAGTGAGTCTCGGCCGCGGCGAACTTTTCCCAAAAGGTGTTTTCATTTCCATCTCATGACTTTGCCATAGTGAAGTTATAGGTTGGTCATGGAGAAATTTTCCCAAGAGGTCTTGGGAAATATTTCCTGATTTCGCCGCGGCAAAACACTTAGTTTGCTTTAGCGAACCCATGTTTTAACTCTTGAAATTGCAAACTGTCTTTTCTGAGCCTTTATGAAAGTTGTAAATCTAGAAGTCCTCTTCAAAACCATCCTAAGACAACCTTAATCTGATCTCTCTAGTGAAAGTTATGTCAATTGTCCCAAGATAGGTACAATATGATTGAGGACATAACCAGGTTTGACTCGTTTGGCCATAACTCCATCATCTGATCACAAAATGAAGTGATTATTGAACTAAGAGATTCCTAACTTATTTCTCTATCTCTCTATAAAATTTTGGTATCCATTGGAGTTGATTCCAAAAAGATTGAATGAGAGAAAGTGAGGGAAACGACTAAAAGAGTATGAATTGATTGTTTTACTGAACATACTTCAGTATTTTAATCATATCTTGATTTGTAGAGCTCTGAATGAGACGATTATTATTTCAAAGTAAACTAAAGAAATGGAGCTACAATTGTTTGGAAGAAGTAAATTTGTGATTCCACTATCAGAACTTGTTTGGCTAGAGAGATCCTATAGAAATAACCTTATAGGATAATACGTTCACGTCTTTTGACATTCTAGATAGTTGGGCTCTGGAAATGAGGTTCAACATCTTGTGGTATCAGAGCTTAGGTTTTTCCTAGGATTAGGATGCATAGTTGTATAATTTAGTATGATGTGTGATTAATTTTTTGTTTTTTTAAATTGATTGATTGCATTAAGTGACATGTATATCATATATACATGTAGAAAAATAAGGTTAAAATGAAACCTAAACTAATCGTTAGTGTTTATATTGAAGGAGTAAGATGCTACCTTGTAAAAGGAGACGAGGAGTTTTGCAAGTGCCAATTATACCTTACTCTTCGCCAAGAGAGGAGAGTACTGATGAGTTTGTAGCCCAAGGAAATGCTGAGGCTTCTGTAGGGCAAGGCAGTGAACCCATTCAATCACAGATGTGGGAGTCTGCTCGTCCACAGGAGCAAGTGCCTACACCATTGGATCCGAGGATGTTTCAGGCATTTTCTCAAGCATTTATCCAAGCCATGGGCCAAATGCCACAAACTTCTGATTCGGTCCCAACTAAAAAAGGAAGCAGTTTGACAAGCAGAGGAAGTATGGAGCAGTGGATTTCTATGGGACAACGGATCTAGAAGAAGCCGAGACTTGTTTGAGAAAGACAGAGAGGATACTAGATTAGATGGATTCTGAGGATGATGAGAAAGTTGTGTACGCTGCAAGCTTGCTACAGGGAGATGCTCTGCATTGGTGGGAGAGTGTACCAGGGAGTCAGATGAAACCGCCAATATTGACATAGAAGGACTTCCTAGCAGAGTATAAGAAAAAGTATTTGTCTGAAGTGTATATCCAACAAAAGCAGAGGGAATTTCTGAGTCTTACATAGAGAGAGATGACAGTGAGCAAGTATGAGCGCCAGTTTACGCAGTTGTCCAGATATGCAGTTGAGATGATGATGAGTGAGGAGGCTAAGTACTGTAGATTTAAATCGAGATTACACCTAACTAACAGAGAAAAGATAGTGGCACAAAAATTTTGTGATTTCTAGCAGTTGGTTGAAGCAACACTGAGGGTCGAGAATTTGAATATCAAGAGTGCAGTGAATAAAAAAAGGAAGGGAAGAGAGCAGTTCAAGAGGGGAGGTGGTACTCCTATGTCAGAAAGGAGGGCTAGGACTTTCCCTATATAGTATGAGGATAGGAGCAACAGTGCAAGTCAATCTAGGCAGTTGAGATTTGTTTCTCAGTAGGGCTCAACGGCTAGAGGCAGTAGAAGGGGAGGGGGAGATAAGTCATCTGTCCCCAAATGTGATCACTATGGGAAACTCCATAAAGGGGAGTGCTACCGATTGAGAAGAGCTTGCTTCAACTGTGGTGAAAAAGGGCACATGGCTAGAGAATGCCCTTATTATGCAAGACAAGAGAAAACTTAGATGCAAGCTTCAAGGAGGAATGAGACTGTGGGACACAAGACTAACTAAAGTGGAAAGTTTTGATGCAGCCAAGAAAGTGAATCCTCTAAGAAGACCAAGGGGCAAGCGCCAGTTAGGGTGTTTGCAATGACACGAGAGGACGCAAAAATAGCTCCAGAAGTTGTTACTGGTACGGTTACGTTATTTGATGATAATGTTCTTGTTTTGATTGATCCGGGTTCTACCCATTCGTTTATTTCATCAAGTAGAGCTGTGCATAGTAGAGAACTGAGCCCATTGGATACTCCTTTGATGGTTAGTACTCTAATCGGCTAGTATATTATTATTAGTCAAGTCTATAGAGATTATGAAGTAAATGTTGGTGGATAACACTTAATGGTGGATCTAATTCCATTGAAGATAGGGGGATTAGATGCGATACTAGGCATGGATACGTTAGAAAGACGGATCATTAAGAATGTGTGTGGACTATCGGAAGCTCAATCATGTCACTATCAAGAATAGATATCTGCTTCCACGCATAGAAATTTTGTTTGACCAATTGTAAGGGGCAAGGGTCTTTTCTAAAATAGATTTGAGATCAGGTTATCACCAGTTGAGGATAAAGGAGTCTAATGTGTCAAAGACTGCTTTTAGAACATGGTGGGGACACTTTGAGTTCTTGGTTATACCCTTTGGATTAACGAATGCTCCTATAGCCTTTATGGATTTAATTAATAGAGTCTTCAAGCCTCTCTTAGACCGATTTGTCATAGTCTTCATTGATGACATATTGGATTATTCTAAGAGTGACAAGGAGCATGAGGAACATTTGAGGATTGCTTTGAAGACACTGAGGAAGGGAGAGTTATATGCCAAATTTGATAAATGAGAATTTTGGCTAAAGAAAGTGGCATTTCTTGGACATGTGATTTCAAAGCAAGGAATACATGTGGATCCGAGGAAGATAGAAGCGGTTGTGAAATGGGAAGCACCTAAAAATGTAGCTGAAGTGAGAAGTTTCTTAGGCTTGGCCGGGTATTATCGAATGTTTGTATAACATCCCGATACCCATGTTAAAACTAGAGTAGTAATTTAGGATAGGAGAAAGTATTGTGAAATTTGGAAAATACAAGTCATGCATAAGTTAATTGTGACATACACATTTATTTTGCACATTCATATGATTGTACATGCATTCATTGGCATTTTCGGGTA
>JAOSBO010219161.1:0-15314 GCA_027563915.1 Erythroxylum rotundifolium | reverse complement strand
TATATGCATAATATACATATGTTGTAAATATGAAAAATAAAATAAAAAAGTTTATAATTTATTAATTTTAAAAAATAAAACAACAAATTTTTAAATTTTTTAAAATTTTAAAAATTTATTACAAATTCGGTCCAAAAACAGCCCGTGGGCGGCCCATGGCCTAGGCGGGCTAGGCGGGCCGGGTCATGGGCCTCTTTCCAGGCTGGCCTTCTTCGACCCTCGCGGGCTGTGGGCTGAAATGGCACGACACAATTTTTAGACGGGTCGGGCAGGTCCATGGCTGGCCTAGGCCCAACTCGGCCCGTTAACATCCCTACTCACAGACAAATGTTTTGAAACAATCAACTTTCAAGATCTTTTGTGTTTCATTGTCTATGGAAGCGCGTTTTCAGCTCAACTAACCAGAGAAGAGATATCAGAATTTTGTATATGATTGTTGAAAAGCCACGTGTGGTTCAGTTATGATTATGGTGCATGTTGGTGCCAGACGTTAACTATTTTTGGTGGTTCAGCAGATTGATAGATGCATTGGAAATGATGAAGCAATGTGTAAGGCGTCTTCTTGTCCCAAAAGACACAGTATGGAAAGGAATAAGCAAGCGATTTTCAATTCTGTATGATGGGAAATGGCTAAAGAATACAACAATAGCAGCAGCAATAGCCTTACTATCAACACCAGGGAGCTTAAGTTTTGGCTGGAGCATGCACGGGGAAAAGAAGTGGTCCTCTGACGTGTAGAACATCAAGCTCCTTGGCAACAGTCATGGCTTAGATGCTATCTCACAGGGCTACACATAAATGGGTGACCGAGGATGATAGTGTGATGTTTTAGTTGGGATTGTAGGTTATGCTGACATTATAGTGGTTGGAACCGAATTACCTTCAGCCATAAGCCATTAATCCCACGAATCGATCATGTGAGGGATTCGCAACAGAAATTAGTAGTTTATTTTGTGGTTATATTGTCAACTGCCTCTTGTTGAATGTGGTGACATTTAAGTTTTCAATTGTTTTTTGCACCTCTAGAGAGATGGTCTTGCGGTGTTATTTGGGATTTTAGAGACAATATATTTTCTTTTCTTCTCTATGCATAAAAAAAATGAACGTTTCCGCCTCACATCCCAATTATTACAACTCATTTTGTCTTTCATTGCTATCTCTATCAGAACTCAAAAAAGAGTTAAAAATGTTCCTAAATTTTACGAACAATTGAGAAGTTTAATTCTTTATTTCAGAGAATATACATATATAAGATCTTAATATTTAGAAAATATATATATATAAACCACAACATAAATCACCTTCAATGAGAACCTTTCAATGGCATCTTTCATGAGCATCTCTAAGACCTTTCTTGTTCTCTCCTTTCAAGATCAAGATCTAATCTTGCGGCCATTTCTCTTTTTGTCTGTCCAATACAATAACCAAATCACTCTCCATCCTTGACGGTTTCTGCACTCGCTTGTCGCTTCATCTTCCTTGTAATTCAACCACTTCCACTCACAAAGCCACATTTTTTAAAATCCATTTTCTAGTCTTTACTTTTGATCTTTCAGCCTGTGCCCTTTCACTTTTTGTTTTTACTATACTCCCTCTCTCTCTCGTTTCTTGTACAGCTTCTCAGGAACCCTCTTGGATTCGCATTGAGGAAAATTCGTCAAATCATAGTAGTGTGGCGCAACGTCTACAGGCCTATGTTCGACAAACTTATATAATCTGTATTGGGCATTTTCTTTTTTCAAAATAAAACATTGTATTGATTTATCACAAATTGTAATAAAAACATTTATAAGATTGTGGCAAATAAGCAAGGAAAACCTAACTAACGTAAGACTGTCTAAGTAGACATCGGAGTTTGATTCAAATGATATTCGAAATGGTTTTGCTTTGGGAGCTTAGTAGTATTTGGTCCTTGTATATGCAAAGATGTGGTCTAATTTTATACAATATTTCCTTTATGAACCTAGTTTCATTAATTTCCTAACCTCGAAAAGTTTTGCTGTTTCTTTCATGAAACAAAACAAATCAAAGATATGACATATATCTATAGATCCTCAACCTCATTCAGCTTGACATTGCAACTCCACTAAACAATATTAGACCACCCTATAGGTGGATTGAATAGTTTGCATAGTTGTAGCACTAAATTCCAGATCTTGTTTGAGTAATTACATTGGAACATTAGATGATTCATGGTTTCTAGAGTTAATTAGTAAAGGGGACATATGTTTGGTTTGTTCATTAATCTTGTAAGCTTGTCTTGAGTGGGTATTCTGCCTTAAACTACCAACCATAGTGTGAAGGAAGTTTTAGGAAGGAATTCTTAATTTAAACAATTCTACTCCATTTGACTTCTCTCGATCTGATCCATAATATATTTCCAATGGATGCATTAATGTACTTTCCTACTAAGTTACCATTCCATAAAGCTTCATCCTCCTTGTTATGTAGGTTGAGATCTATTTAGAAATTGAGTAGATTGGAATTGATCAACATACTAGAGAGGATAACTTAATCATTTAAAACCTGTGACACTTAAGCATTTTGATTAAAGATGGCTTTAAGGAGAGATAACTCAACTTAACTATCTAAGATCCCAAAAAGGTGTCTAGTTATCTTTCTAATAAACCACTTCCTTTCCATTTCCAATTCAGAAAGAGGTTGAGCTTTTGATATTGCTTCTTATCTCCAAGATAAAGAGCATAAGAATAGAAGCATTGGATGATAAGCTTATTTCTTATAAATATATACCTTTGATATAATAGCTATGTACTCATTGCACCAACAGGGTTAGTTTATCCTTAATTATACTCTATACACATTTAGCCAACATTAACTTATTTGTTATCTTAAGAAGGATGAAGCCAAGGCCACTTTGATGCTTAAGTAGGAATTTATCACTTTGTTTGATTTTAGCTTTATAATGAGATTCATTACTACCAAACCATAAAAATTTCCTTAGAATTTTATCAATGGATTTGAATACTATAGTTGGTAATAATAAGTTCAAGACCTATTATATGCTGAGGGAGGATACTACTAATGTGACCATCTAAGCTCTACTTGCCATTGATGGAGACTTCAAACTTTAGCTATTGATCTTGCATTGAATTTTGTCCATGAGGGGCTTATAATATTAGTTAGAAGTTTTCAAGGATGATATTGTGATGCTTAGATACATCATATGAATACATTATTTCTTGAAACAAGAGATGGAAGTAAATCAATAAGCATTGTCATCTACACTTGTAGATAGGAACATGGCACTCTTGTCATAGTTCACTTGAAGTCCTGATATATTGCTAACAATTTGCAAGGATGTAGTGAGTGATGAAACTAAGCTAGCATCTTCTTAGCAAAAAAAGAGTGAATCATTTATAAAATTAAGACTTAGGATTCCAACCTTATTACATCTTGAGTGATATTTAAATTCTTTATTAATCTGAACTACACTTTTGAGTAGTTTGTTGAAAATCTCCGTAGTTAAAAAGAATACGTAAAGGGAAAAAAGGCCCCCTTGCCTTAGTCCTCTTACCCTTTGATTGTGGATGATGAATCACCATTGAAAGACACTATGGTAATACATTTCTCTAATAATTATGTGAATGATTTTGGAAAACCATATGCTTTTAGAGTATTGATTTCGTTAGCCCATTCCATAGAATCATATGCCCTTTTAAAATCAACTTTGAATGCACTGTTCTTTTTGCCATTCCTTAATAACATCTAAGAAGCTACTAAACAAGAATGATGTTGTCCCTTATTTGCCTACCTAAGATGTAGGCTCCATGCTTGCATCCAACATGACAATAGAGTACTTACTTCATTCTTTTTATAAGGATTTTATATATCATTTTTTCCTTTGTAGGGTTAGCCATAGTTTCATGCATCACATGCATGCGAATGTAGAAAAAGTGTTGAAATTAAGATTCCGACACCATGACAACCCAAAAACTATAGGATCTAACATGCATGCAAAGATATGTGAAGAACATCAAATAACAAAACTTTTTACCATGGGTATCTCCTCCTTTCTTGTTTCTTTACCTTGTTTGGCTTGTTACAAACACCAAACCCTTCCTTGATTCCCTAAGAACACGTAAAAAAGGAAGATGAAACAATGTGTAAGGGTTTTAGAACACAAAAGTTGATGAATTCAAGTAGATGTTCAAATGGATGATAGTTCATGGTTATGTTGCATACATGTTGATTTATACAATACTTGTATAAATTTGCATGAAGATAACTCAGGAACTATTTTCACTCTCTCTATAACTCTTTTAGAACCCTTTCTCTATCACTTAAGTGTGTAAGAAGTGGAAGAAGCTCGTGTACATAAGTGAAGAACTCACTTACATATAGATTCGTGCCCTCTGTTACAATTATGGTCATTGAGTCCACGATCGTGGCATCTTTAAAACAGGTTTGCATAGGGCCACAATTGTGGCCCGCTTAAATTAGGCCATACACACTTGTTTTTCATCCGATCTTTTATGGATGTGACCCATAGGTTCCCAGTTATTTTAGGCACTTGAATTAACTCTTAATATAATCAAATCATGAAGGATTTCATGGTGCCATTTTGCCAGAATATAAGTGGATTAACATACAAACTCTTCGATGGTTAATTGTCTAACTTATGAACTTTTTCACAGATAATTAACATGCAATTCTTCCTATCACCATACTATAACCCACTCGGTTCGGAGTATGGGCTATGTGTCAACTCCCATTAGATTGACTACATCACATCTAGTCCAAGTGATGTTAGTTCTTATCCTGAGATCTCATTACTCTTATATGTCATTGAAGACTCTCTTCATGACATATGAACGCTCTGGCCAAAGACTCTTGAGTAATGAAGTCGATAAGAGGCCGTGGGTATCATCTCCTTCTACCAGTAGTGGTAAATCCTTTATTGACTATCCAATTACTTTCGAATACCAATAGCTATACCCAATCACCACCCTAAGAGTGACCTCGTCCTAAGGTAACAAGGAATGATGTCAAAGTGCAGGATTGGTATCTAAGATAACTTTGAGTACCTCAAGTCTAAGGATATTTGCACCATTGCTATGATGAGATTAATCATTGACATTCTATAGATCATGCATATGATAATCTTATAGTGGGTCATTTAATATACTTACTACCCTTAGTAAGCATCCACATGTTAACCTTAAACATCTCATGCTTACAATTTATGAGATCCACTGTTTTATCAAATCAAGGAGTAAAATATGTGCTAGTTTATTTGGATTAATAATGTCTTATCTTATTAATCTTATGACTAGGGATTATTTAGATAATAACATAATTACACATGATAGGAATCTCATTATTATGATCTCATAATGATTTCCTTGATGCTACATTTTGTATCATGGACTTCATTAAATTGGTTTAAGATCAATATCAATTCATTTATAAAAGAATATCAAATTAATGAAAATTTCCTTTCACTTTATTAATCAAAATAAAGTTTGTACAAAAGTTCTAAAGGTGATTGCCTTTCGAGCACTACTTTAACAATCTCCCACTTGGACTAAAGCTAATTGCCTTTATATCTAACACCATACGCAAGTACCAAAAATCAAACTTCGCTGGAGGAGGTGGCTTAGTCAAAAGGTCAACAATGTTCTGATCTGTGGGCACTCTCTTAATCTTCACATCACTTCTATCAATTATCTCCCTAATCAGGTGATATTTCCTGAGTACCTGCTTAGACCTCTGATGAGACCTAGGTTCCTTGGCTTAAGCAATAGCCCTATCATTGTCACACTACAACAATATTAGGTTTACTATGCTAAGAGCACTCTAAGTTCCATGACGAACTTCTCGACCTAAACATCTTCCTTTGTCACTTTCACAACTGCAATGTACTCTGACTCAATCATCAAATCTATAGTCGTCTCTTATCTGGGATTCTTCCAATTGACTGCTCTACCATTCAGTGTGAAAACATAACCTAATTGGGATTTGGAGTCATCCTGGTCGGATTGAAAATTGGCATCTGTATGCCCACTCAGTACAAGATCTCCATTTCCATATATCAAGAATACATCCTTAGTCCTTCTCAAGTACTTGAGGATATTCTTGATAGCTACCCAGTGTCCTGCACTAGGATCCTATTGATATCTCCTCGTAACACTTAGAGCATATGATATATCGGGTCTTGTACATAACATAGCATACATGATTGATCCTACTGCTTAAGCACACTTATGTGAGTCCTATCATCTTGTGCTTTGTGACACATAGATTTTAAGAGTTTTATCCCATAAGTCATAGGAAGAAAACCTCTCTTGGACTGCTCCATGCTAAACCCATTTAGCACTTTTTCAATCCATGTTGACTGTGAAAGACCTAGCAACGTCCTTGATCTATCTCTATAGATTTTTATTCCCAATATATAAGTTGCTTCTCTAAGGTCTTTCATGGGAAAATTTGGGGACCACCAAACTTGACTGATTGCAAACTAGAAACATCATTTCCTATTAATAATATGTCATCCATATATAACACAAGGAATATGATAGCACTCCCACTAACCTTTTTGTACACACAAGGTTCATCAAGATTTTATGAGAAAGAAAACTCTTTCATAGTCTCATCAAATCAGATGTTAGATGTTTGCTTCAATCCATAAATAGATTTTTGAAGCTTACATACCTTTCTACCATCTCTGGATAGAAAGCCCTCAGGTTGTATCATATATACATCCTCAGATAGGTTTCCATTCAGGAAAGCCATCTTCACATCCATTTGACATATTTCATAATCATAATAAGCAGTTATGGCTAGGAGTATTCTAATGGATGTAAGCATAGCTATGGGGCTAAATGTCTCGTCATAGTTAACTTCTTGTCATTGATGATAACTTTTAGTGACTAGCCTCGCTTTAGAGGTAATCACATTACCTTCCATGTCAATTTTCTTCTTGAAAATCCTCTTGCACCCTATAGGTTTTAACCCTTCAAGTGGGTCAACCAAAGTCCATTATTGGTTTCCATGCATGGAATCCATTTTAGACTTTATGGCTTGAAGCCATTTTTTAGATTCTGAGCTCTTGAGAGCCTCGTCATAGGTTAGAGGTTCATCGTCTTCTGTGAACGACATGTCATTGTGTTCGCTTATGAGAAATCCATATCTCTCTAGAACATTATGTATGCTACTCGACCTACAAACATTTTGTGTGTCAGAAGGTTCAATTGTTGTCTCTAAAAAGAAAACATGCTTTAAGGCAAACACCTTTTGCCCTAAAGCATTGTAGAACTGATATCCAGTTGTTTCCTTAGGATATTTTATAAATAGACGTAAATCAGACTTTGCTTCAAGCTTGTTTGACTGAATCTGCTTCATATAAGTCGAGCAACCCCAGGCTTTCATATGAGAAAGGTAGGGCCTTTTGTTAGTCCACATCTCATATAGAGTAACTTCATCAGCCTTTGAAGGGACTCTGTTTGTTATATAAATAGCAGTCTTGAGTGCATAACCCCAAAGGGATTTTGGTAAATCTGTTAAGCCCATCATTGACCTTACCATGTCTAACAAGGTTCGATTTCTCCTTTCAGCCACACCATTATGTTGTGGTGTGTAAGGTGGAGTCCACTAGGATGCTATCCCATTATCTCCCAGATAAGTTAGAAATTCCTCGTTTAAGTATGCACCACCTCGATTTGATCAAAGTGCCTTAATACTTCTACCAAGTTGTTTCTCTACTTCTTGTCTAAATTGTTTGAACATTTCAAAAGCCTCAGACTTGTATCTCATTAGATACATATACCCATATCATGAATAATCATCGATAAAAGTAATGAAGTACATAAAATCACCTGTGGTGTGAATGGACATCGGACCATATACATCAGAATGTATTAGGTCTAATAACCCATTCATTCGTTCACCTTTTCTTTTAAAAGATAACTTAGTCATCTTGCCTAACAAGCAAGATTCACATGTGTCATATAATTCATAATCAAATGACCCTAAGCTACCATTCTTATATAGCTTAATCATGCGTTTTTCACTTATATGGCCAAATCAACAGTGCCATAAGTAAGATGATTTTAGGTTATCTTATTTTTGTCTTTTATTGTTATTGATATTTAAAATTGGATTGGACATATCTAATATGCAAATTCCATTTCACAATCTAGTAGTGTCATATAACATTTCACTTAAATTAATTGAGCAACTATTGCTTGAAAAAGCTAAATGATCCCGTTTTATTAGGACATGAAACATATACAATGTTTTTAGTCACAACGGGTACATAATAGCAGTTTTCCAAAACTAACTCGAGCCCATTAGGAAGATACAAAATATATGTCCCTACAGCTAATGCAGCAACTCTTGCTCCATTTCCCACACATAGGTCCATCTCTCCCTTCTTCAGCAGTCTACTATCCCTAAGACCCTGCCTATCAACACATATGTTCAAGCCACATCTAGTGTCCAATACCCAAATGTTATGATCAGAAATAGTATTTACCTTAATGACAAACAACATACCTGAAGTAGATGATGGACCATCTAAAGCCTTCTTCTGCATCGAGGACTCTAGATAAGCTTTTTAGTTCCTCTTCCAATTCCCTTCCTTGTTGTAATGGAAGCATATCCCTTTTGGTGTTGTCTCCTTCGCCTTCTTCTTGGCTACACCTCCTACTGGCCTCTTGGACTTCTTCTTCTTTATGTTCTTCTTTCAAGAACCAAAAACAATGTCCACCAGCATAACAGCCTTGCTGCCTTTCTTGACAATTTGCTCAGCTGTTTTGAACAGATTAATTAGCTTAGGTATCGTTGGGGATATTTGGTTCATCTAATAGTTAAGTATAAAATATGAATAACTATCGGTCAAACAAGTCAGAATTAAGTCTATACTTAATTCATGACCTATAATGAAGCCTAAACTACCTAATCTCTCAATATATCCATTCATCTTTAGCATATATTGCACTGGAGATGATCCCTTAGCCATCTTTGAATGGAAAAGTAACCTCGAGGTCTCGAACATTTCAGACCGAGCTTGCTCATCAAATAGTTCCCTCAAATTGTAGACTGTTATATAAGCATCCATAGCCTTATACTACTTTTACATTTCTGGTGACATAAAGGACATCATTATACAGCTAGCCAACTCACATTCATCCAATAGCTCTTTTTAAGCTCTCTGATCTATATGAGATGCATCGACAGCTAGGGGATCAGGAAGTGGTTCATCTAGGACATACCCTAGTTTCTCAAATTTGAGAACAATTCTCAAATTCTGTAGCCAATCCTAGAAGTTTGGCCCTATGAGTTTGTTGGAATTTTACAGGGAGCGTAAGTTCACACTAGAAGACATTGTGGTGATTCAATACCCTAGAAGAACGAGAGAAAAGTTAGAATGTACATTAATGCATATCTATAATGACTTTAATGACATGCATTATAGGTCCCACTATTCTTATTCAAATCCATAGCCCTCACTATGAATTCAAGAAAACTTATAGTTTTCCTAATTGGTCGATTCAGATATCACCAATATTGACCTTGGGTTTCCCCAACAAGCCATCTTAGGTCAATTGTTAGGTATCATTCATAATACATTTATGTAACTATCGACTTGTGCCATCAATTATTCATTTAGCGCACTCATTGGGTTATCAACTCTTGATTTATGTACATCTTATGTATATAACCCAACTTCGCCTCTATCCATGTTGACCTTGGGTTTGCCCAACAAATTAACGCTTCCAGTTAGAACTAGCCATTAATCAAAAAATCTAATTTTCATGGTTTGAGCATATTCATGTAGAGCAGGCTTGGGTTTGCCCAACAACACAACTCTAAAAGAACTTTGGTTCTTGCCATATCAATGGAAGGCATAAGTCCTAATATTCGGTTGAGGGATTTTTCATTGGTCTGATCTATACTTGGATTATCTTAAATATGTATATCATATATACAATTAGATTATGGAAAACTCAATTAAATTGAGCCAATATCCATAACTACCCTTAAAATGCATCTAATGCATGTATCACACAAAGGAGGTTAAATTTAGGTTGTGACTTAACTATTCATCTAAAGTTCGTGATTCGACTCAACTCTTGAACCTAATCAGATACTAGTGCTAGTCATGGCTAATCCGAATAATGAATGTGATTCAATTAGGAACCTTAAATTCAATTATTTTGATGTCCAAATTAACCACTTTAATCCTTGTATATACGCCTTTATGTAGTCACACTAAAAATGCCATGCTCTACTTGGATTAATTATAAATTAATCTTTAGGGTTTCTGAAATCCCCTTACACCAATTAGTCCTCTATAATATCCCTAGGTCATCTCAAATTTACCTAAACAATTTCAGCACATGCAAAATTATCTTGACAGCCGAAATTGTCAAGATAAATAAATTAACCTACTAGACATTAAAGAGACCAATTTGATGTTCAGAAAATTTTTAAACCCTTAATTTTGAGCACATGCATTAAGCATGTTATTTCCATCAAAATAATATATACTTATCATACAAGAACCTTATTTAGGTCTCATAACCGAAATATATATAAGTCATTAAGTTAACTCCATCAACTTTCAAAAAGTTGACCAATATTGACTTTATTTATCAATTGAATCAAATTCAATTAATTCTGGAAAATTTCTAGAGTCTTATGCACCTTTTAAATATGTCTAATAAAAAATTCCAGAACCTAATTCTTAGGAATTACTTATTAATAAATAGGAAAAGCCAGCACAACATATGTGTGTGGCACTTGTCATATTACTTCTAACACTAGTCAACCATTACATAATGCATGCATAAGATAATCACTTTAACGACAAGTTTCATGCATCTCATACACGTGAAAACTTCTCATCTTGGAAGTCATGCATAAAATTTATAAAAACAATTTTTTATAAAAATTTATATGGAATTTTCATGTATGCATGTTCATCACATTTTCAGAATTTCCAGAACTTCATATATTCATCAATCTGCCAAATGAAATTCAATTGCATTTTATTTTTATGGAAACATAATATAACACCTTATAAACATTTCTGTGAAATAAAAATAGAAAATTTTTTTTTCTGTAATTAATGAGAAAATTTGAAAGTCAGCATATGCAATTAGTTTTGTAGAAAATCCCAGAAATCAACATATGAACAATCTAGATATAAATTTGAAATAAAATAGCAAATGACATTAAATTGCAATTTCCTTCTACAAAATATGATATGGCATCTTATAAACATTTCTGAGGAAGAAAATTAGAAAAAAAGATTTCTAGAATTTACACGAATTTTTCCAAGTCAACATGCAAGTCACAACCCAGCAAACACTTTGCACTATTACATGCACAAACTTGCTCTGATACCACTGTACTATTAGCCATGGTTGCATGCGTCACATACATGTAGATGTAGAAGAAGTGTTAGAATCAAGATTCCAACACCATGGCAACATGAAAACTATAGATGTTAACACGAAAGCAAAGATTTGTAAAGAACATGAAATAACAAAACTTTTTACTGTGTGTGAGTCCTCCTTTCTTGTTTCTTCTCCTTGTTTGGGTTGTTGCAAACACCAAACCCTTCCTTGAAACAATGTGTAAGGGTTTTAGAAAACCAAACTTGATGAATTCAAGTAGATGTTCAAAT
This sequence comes from Erythroxylum rotundifolium, assembly GCA_027563915.1. Taxonomy (NCBI): domain Eukaryota; kingdom Viridiplantae; phylum Streptophyta; class Magnoliopsida; order Malpighiales; family Erythroxylaceae; genus Erythroxylum; species Erythroxylum rotundifolium. The sequence continues at coordinate 3,661 of JAOSBO010219161.1, read as the reverse complement.
GGATGATAGTTCAAGGTTATCTTGCATGTATGTTGATTTATTTAACAATTGCATAAATTTGCATAAAGATAGCTCAATAACTATTCTCACTCTCTCTGGAACTCTTCTAAAAGCCTTTCTCTATCATTTGAATGTGTAAGAAGTGGAAGAAGCTCTTGTACATAAGTGAATAACTCACTTATATATGGATTTGTTCCCTCTGTCATAATTGTGGCATCTTTAAAATAGGCTTGCCTTCAGTCACAATCGTGGCCTACTTAAATTAGGCCACACATAATTTTTTTATCTGATCTTTTATACATGTGACCTGTTGGAGTTATGTAAATATAGTGCCCTAGAAAGCAAGTGTATTTACTTATAAATTAATTTTTTCCAGTTGCTTTTATAATGAAAATATTTATTATTAATAAAATAAAAGAGTTTGGTTTTTATGAGCATTATATATCTAGTCATAAGGTACCAAGATTCTTTTGTAAGTAATATACATATACATAGACATGTATAGGAAACATGTATATTATAAGAATCTAAAATAATGGATTCACAATTGAATAATCAAGTTGGTTGCTTGATTATGGTTTAGACTGTAGTGTTGCGATTTATCTCTGTGTAAGTAAAGGAGTTTACTTCAAGGGAATGATAAGTTCCATATCATGATAGTAGTTGACTATCAATAATGGTACTATTAAATGAATATGGAATCAAGTGTGTTTATAAAGAATAAAGTGGACAGTTACTTTAATCTTAAAACATACAACTTAAGCATACGTTTATTATGGACCACAATCTTGATGAGTGGTGAACTCATATGTGTTTCATTATAATTCTTGATATGATCAAAATGGATTTTTGCAAAGTATTAATCTAGTGTCTCCATGTTGGAATTACTAATTGAAATATGTATTAGGGAACATTTCCTCACATAAAGAGTTTATAGTGATATCGTAACTTCTAGATGCTTTATGGAGATTGGTGATTAAACTGACGCCAATAGTTTTATAGACTAGCTACGCATCAAGTCTTGACACCAAGACGAGATCTTGTGTATTAATCACCATATAGAGTAAAACGGGAGATCTAGAAGGAAAAACTAGCATAAGGGAAAAATTGTAGTTTTACCCTTTAATATGCAGATGGATATATTATGGTTCATATTAGAGTTTGCAATTGCACATATTAAAACATGTGTTCTCATAATATTTAGTAATTCAAGAGTTCAACTAATTGTCTTTAGTGGAATGACATTTAGTTAATAAGCTAGAATTAATTATAATGAGATTAAATTAATTATGAGCTTATTGGAGCTTGAATTATCTAAGTCCAATAAGATTCCCCATTTGGATTAAGGAAGGTTATCAAGCTAAGTATGAAATATAAATGGAGGCTTTACAGCCCATGATTCAATGCTAGGCTTGTACTAATTAATCACTAACTAAAAGCCCAAATGAACATTTAGAAATAGGCTAGGCTTTAGTTTTGATTAATTAAGTTAAAACAAAATTATTAAAGATAAATGGAGATGGAATTTTGGTTTTAATGGGTAAATGTGTAGCTACACATTTAACATTAGTTTTCTACATTTAAGATTTTTTTAAACATATGTTATCATCATTAAATGGAGTAATAACCTTATCCTTAAATGGTTTAATGGTGGCCTTTTAATGATAGCATGTAACCTAATAGCATTCACTGGATTAAAGAAGAAAGGGGTACATTTGATAGACCACCTTCCTTCTTTCATCATCAAAAACTGAAATTGGTATGTCACATTTAGGTTAATGGTCTTTTCATATAGCCATTTTAGAGACAAATGAGTAGAGTCTCATTTATTGGCTTCTTTATGATTGATTAAAAAAGAAGTGATGCATTTGTTGCAAATCTTTTCTTTTCTTTGAGGTTAACCAAAATTGGGAGTATGTGAGAAAGGCTCTCTCTCTCCTATCTTACATGGTGAGCCAAAAATTGCATAAGAGTGTCTCATTTTTGGCTACTTTCTTCTTAGAAAAATCTCCTCTAAAGTTTTCTTCTTCTTTCCCACCTAAGGATCTTTTTAACAAAGTTATCCAAGAAGAACAAGTGGTAGATCGGATTGGTAAAGGATACAATAAGTTGAAGAGGATACATCACCAAAGAGAGGATACATTGCTGAGGATAGCATAGCACAACGAGGAGTTAAAGTTGTAGTGAAGGAGTTGGTAATATTTTCCATTTTGTGATAATGCAAATGTTTTCCCTTATACCGTATCATGTGTGGCTATGCATGTTGATTTGGATATATTACTGCTGTTGAAATTTTGATTTCTAAAAGGTTTTGAAATCTAACGCTTCTTCCAAATTGATGCATGTTTTATTTTCCAATCCAACATGACCCTTAGGTTCCTAGTTATTTTAGGCATTTGAATTAACTCTTAATTCAATCAAATCATGATGGATTAACACACGAACTCTTTGATGGTTAATTATCTAACTTATGAACCTTTCTATAGGCAATTATTGTGTAATTCTTCCTTTCACCATACTATACCCCACTAGATTCAGAGTATGGGCTATGTGTCGACTCCCACTAGATTGGCTACATCAGATCTAGTCTAAGTGATGTTAGTTCTTGTCCTGGGATCTCATTACTCTTATATTTCATTGAAGACTCTCTTCATGATGTATATCTACTATGGCTAGAGACTCCTAAATAATGACCTCGACAAGGGGTCGTGGGCATCATCTCCTTCTATCAGTAGTGGTGAATACTTTATTTGCTACTCAATTACCTTGAAATACCAATAATTGTACCCAATCACTACCCTAAGAGCGACCTCGTCTTGATGTAACAAAGAATGATGTCAAAGCGTAGGATTGGTATCCAAGATATCCTTGAGTACCTCAAGTCTAAGGGTATTTGCACTATTGCTATAATGAGATTAATCATTGACATTCAATAGATCATCCATATAATAATCTTACAGTAGGTCATCCGATATACTTACTACCCTTAGTAAGCGTCCACATATTAACCTTAAACATCTCATGCTTACAATTTATGAGATCCACTGCTTGATCAAATCAAGAAGTATAATATGTGCTAGTCTATTTGGAATAATAATGTCCTTTCTAAGCAATCCTATGATAGGGGGTTATTTAGATACTAACATAATTACACATGATAAGAATCTCAATATCATGATCTCATTATGTTTTCCTTCATGCTATGTTTTGTATCATGGAATTCATTAATTTGATTTAAGATCAATATCAATTCACTTATAAAAGAATATCAAATTAATGAAAAATACCTTTCACTTTGTTAATCAAAATAAAGTTTACGTAAAAGTGCTAAAGGTGATTGCCTTTAGAGCACTACTCTAATAGCCTTGGGGACTGGATTCAATGATTTGAAAGCTTGCTCAATTTCTGATTTAGTGAAAAGTTTTGAGAGGTTGTCCACTTCGATATATGTTAAGCGAGCTTGCACTATGTATTTAATGAGCGTAATCGAGGCTTTAACATGTGATTTTGATTCTAGAACTAACGACAAATGTCTCACTTGTTGGACCCCAAAACTTTTCTTCGAAGTTAGAACTATTATATGTGAAAATGTTGGAAGTTAAAAGTTGAAAAATGTAGTTGAAACATGTTCATTGAGTATGCTTTGGTGTTTTAGCTATAA
>JAOSBO010219090.1:0-15325 GCA_027563915.1 Erythroxylum rotundifolium | reverse complement strand
GGAGGGGAGTTTTGAGATTTGGTAAGAAGGGCAAGTTGAGCCCTAGGTACATTGGTCCTTATGAGATCATTGAGAGGATTGGACCTTTGGCCTATAAGCTAGCTTTACCGAATGAGATGTCTCAATTGCATAATGTTTTTCATGTAAGTATGCTCCGAAGATACCGATCAGATCGGATACATATGATACTGGCTCAGGAGATTGAGATTGCTAGTAACTTAAGCTATTTTAAAGAGCCGATCAAGATTGTGGGATATTAGGTCAAGCAGTTGAGGAATACAGTCATTGCATTGGTGAAAGTCCTTTGGAGCAACCACTCAATTGAGGAAGAAATTTGGGAGATAGAGGAGCATTTGAGGAGGCAATATCACCACCTGTTCAAGCAAACAGGTAAGAATTTCGAGGACGAAATTTCTTTTAAGGAGGGGAGAGTTGTAACATATCATTAACTTTGGGAGGTTAAAATAGTAAATATGAGTGATTAATGGGATCTTAGAAAAATATTTTCATGCTCATACATAAAATGGTATACATATACTCATAAATAGTGATATTTTTCTACACATGAAATTAAGCGTGTGTGCATTCATGAATAATTTCGGGTATAATTTTATTGAATTTTGATTTATCAAAAATTGTGAATTTTTTAGAATTATGAATGTTTCTATATTGAAAATATTACTGGTTAGTAGAGTTGTGAAGTTTATGAATTTTGGTGAACTTAGGATTTGTTTTTGTAATTTATAGAGTATTGTGGAAAATAGGAAAAAGAAGAGAAGAAATCAAATGAAGAATTGGAGATAATTGGAATGTAAAGATGAGAGTTAGAGGGAGTTAGTTTAAAAGACACAAAGTTAAAACTAAGAGCTTAGGAAGATGACAACTGTACAGTTACATGTATTATGTGTCAAAAGGTTGAGTAATTCGAAGAGTCAAAAATGGTTTAGTATTTTCCTAAGTTCTTTCCTTGTTATCATCATCTCCAAATTTCTTCCCATACACAGAGTTTTCTAGTAAACTCCTTCTGTGAGTTAACTCTGACTCTTATATCCCTCACCATTTTCTTTACTCCAAAAGTGCTTCTTCTGCCTTAAGAAAAACCAGAAGTTGGTTAGTGTTCACAGAGGAGCACGTGATTTTGCATGAAATTAAGGCTTTGGGGATAGTTAAAGATCTTGGAGTTTTTCAACAAGAAGGTAGTGAATAAATTCTTTAGAATTGGAGATTTTGAAATAAATTTGATGAGTTACTGTCATCTGCATGAACATGGCATTTTCATATAATTGTATTCTTGAACACTGTGTTAAAGGGATGAAAATTTGGGGATATGGTGTTATTTGGGTTTTGATGGATTATTAGTGATTAGGTGTTGTGAAATGGTTCTTGGAGTTGAAATAGAAATAAAATGATGTATAAGATTAGTTTGGAGAGTTAGATATGGAAAGATAATATGTTGTGTTTCTTTACTGAGCATGTATGAATACATCGGTGTTTATATGAGAGTTAATGAAGACTTAGAGATGTCCAGGAGCATAGACGTTTCGTTTGTAAAGACTTAGCGTCTGTGTCTTAATGTTTGTGGTTGATCATTTTAACGTCTATGTTGACCACATTATGACTGTGTTTAATCATCTGTGGTTGACTATTTTATCATCTGTGTTGACCACTTTGCGTCTGTGTTTTATCATCTATGGTTGACTATTTGATCATCTATGTTGACCACTTTGTGTCTGTGTTTTATCGTCCGTCGTTGACTTTCTATCACCTATATTGACCACGTATCGTCTATATTGTATCATCTATTTTTATCGTCTGTCTTTCTTCACTTCGTTTGCCTTTTCATTTGTTCTTCATCTACTTTGCGTTTCGTCTGCTCTTTGGAATCAATTGTTCTTCATTTCATCTATCTTTTGGCATTGCGTCTGTCTTTTGTCACTTCATCTGTGTTTTGGCATTGCGTCTGTCTTTTGGCGCTTTGTCTGTGTTTGACTTTGTTATCGTCTGTGTTTGACCTCCTCTGGTTTGTGTTCCGCATCATATATGTTTGACTTTGCTATCATCTATGTTTGACCTCCTATGATTTGTGTTCGGCATCGTCTATGTTTGACTTCTTATCGTATATGTTTTGCTCTCATCTACGTTTTGCTTTCGTCTATGTTTTGCTTCCATCTATGTGTTGCTATCGTTTGCTTTTTGAATTTCATCTGCCTTTGAAATTCCATCTACCTTCAGACACTACGTCTGCTTTTTTGGCGTACTGTCTATCTTTTTCTTTCGTCTGTCTTTAGCTATCGTCTGTGTTTTGAATATTTGTTTACTTCTACTTTGTTTACATTATGCTTATAGGACCAAATTATATCAATTGCACTATTTGATTTAATGTGAATAGTATACTCGAAAGTTAAAGTTTGGAGAGAAATATTAAATGGCTCAATAGGTTATGGAATTGAACTCAAATGGGTTGTTGAGATATAAATCTTACGAATAATGCTAGTTAAGTGAGTTTCAATATTTGATTGTGTTTATGATAACCTTGACGGAAGGGTACCCAGGATTGTCATAAACATGCATTGCACAAAATTCATTCCATATGTGTGCATCAATGAACACATATAATTATGCAGATTGTAATATATGTGTGTACTATTTTGTTATAGAGGAATAGTTGAAACGTCAACCTTCAGATGCTGCCGGCACTTCCAGGCATTAGCTTCAGGAGTAACTTATGAGTAACGTAGATGGTCTCACTTAATTTCTGGTTGTTTAAATTCTGTTGAAAATGATTGAATGAATGTGGCTTGAATGTTGATTCTAGACACGGAGGTCCGATGAATGTGATATTGGATTGAGATATTGAAGTGCTACTTGTATGTGAATGAGATGAAATAAAGGTGCATTTGATATAAATTGATCATTTGATTCTTAACAGAAGCTGAATGCCAGACTTAGGTTTGATGACTCTGAAATTTTATCTGAATATTCATATAATATTGTGATAAATGAGATATTCAGAATTTTTTACATTTCATAAAATGCATGCTCAGATAAAGGCGTTGTGACTTGAGTTGCCATTATGAAGCGCTTCCATATAGAGCTTTGCTCTGTGATTTTTTCTGATTTGGCATGTAGAACTATACTCTGTGATTCTGTCTGATTGAGCCCTATGGGTCAATATTTGTGTAAGTTTGTGATAGGCACTTGGTCACAATAATAAGAAGGAAAGTGAGTCTCATGTGCATTACTGATGCATGTGATAAATTATTATAAAGTGTTAAATGTATAGTGTGACATGATTTTTTAAGTGTATGTAATCCACTGTGATTATATGTAGTGTGAAATAATGTGGTACATGAATTGAGTGAACCATCGATGATGGTTACCTCATTGAGTTCGCAAAACTCACTAAAATTGCAATGTTGTCTTTTCAAGACTGGGAGACGACTCTATCAAGTGAGAGGCTCTACGTGATTTTGTCAAGAGAAGTCATGGCTTAAAGGTCAGTCAGCTGGGATTTTTGGGCAGATCAGATAGATTTGTATATTTTCCTCATTTCAGTAGTACTTTTGTACTAGGTTTAATGATGTACATACAGTAAATGTTGAAAAATACAATGTAAACTTTCAAGTTATGAAATGAAATGAGGAAGTTGTTAGGTTTTAAAATATTGTGATTTCCATGTGATGCTTTATAATGAATAACGATATGATGCCATGTGAAATGTATGTAGTGATTGAACGTAGTTAACCCTTATCATAGGATATGCATCGGAATGACCTCCGGGCATCCCGGTGTGTACCCTGTGATGAGGGGGTGCTATGTTTAGGTGGTATCAGAGCATGATTTGGCATCTGTTAGGATATATAGAATGTTAAGCATGAAATATCGCGAGAAGTGTAGAAAAATGATTGAAATTTATTATTTGTTATAGGTCGTCCGTTCTAGGTGATCAGGTTGGTCAACCAGCTGAACAAGGATCGGTAGGAGCCAGTAGAGAGTCCTCAGTACCTCGATTTGAGGATATGCCTCCAAGAGTTCCCGAGAGAAGGGAGAGGAGTTATGATAGGCTGCGGAAGCAGGGAGCTGTGGACTTCTATGGCAGCACAGACCCTACTAAGGCCGATGGATGGTTAGAGAGGACAGAGAGGGTATTTGATCAAATGGATTACGAGACTGATGAGAGGTTCGATTATACAATGTCCTTACTGCAAGGCCCAGCTTACCAATGGTGGAAGACTGTCCTTGGTAGTACCATCAAGCCTTGCCAATTGAAGTGGGAAGACTTTCTGAGAGTCTTCAAGGAGAACTACATGCCCAAGATCTACTTGGATAAGAAGATGTAAGAGTTTCTGGGTTTGAAGCAAGGTAGGATGTCTGTGGCTGAGTTTGAGATCCGATTTAATGAGCTGATGGGTTATGCTCCTACTTTGATCCCTATAGAAGAAGACAAGTGTAGGTGGTTTAAGAATGGTCTTAATATGGAGATCAGAACAAGGTTGGCACGGTTAGATCTGGGTACTTTCATTGAGTTAAGGGCTGCTTTGATTAGAGATGAACAACTATTGAGAGCGAGACAAGTAGAGCTTGGGCAAGGGTCCAAATTGAAGAGGCCTAGTAAGAGTCAGGGCAGTTCTGGTAGGAGATTTAGTAAGCGCCAGAACAGAGTTTTCAGACCACCAGTTGGATGAAGGCAGTCAGGATTTAGATAAAGGGATGGTTTTGTACAGTCTGGCAGTGGAAGAGGTATAACACAGAGTCAGTTACCCTAATGTGACCACTGTGGGGGAAGGCATGGTGGTGAGTGCTAGAGACTATCATGAGCATGCTTTCGATGTCACTCTCTAGAGCACAGAATTAGAGATTGTCTCGTAATTGCTAGAGCTCATTCTGTTATGAGCGGGAGATCTATGAGTGAAGCTACTATCCAGTAGAGTAGAGGTAGTGGGCTTGGACAGAGGTCATGGTAGAGGTAGACTGAGCACAGGGAGTCCTACTGTCAGGACTGAGGTTCGGAGCAGCAAGCCGCAATCCCAGGCCTGAGTCTATGCTATGACTAGGCATGAGGCTCAGGACTCTCTAGATGTGCTACAGGTGAGCTTCTCATTTATGATTTTGAGGCATTTGCATTGCTAGATCCAGGGTCCACAGGCTCCTTTATCACACCGATTTGGCAGGTAAGCTGCATTGTGAGAGGGAGTTGTTATAGTATAGATTAGAGGTGAGTACACCAATAAGTAGTACTATAGGGATAAGAGAAGTTTGTAAGAGATGTCTGATTAGGATTGATCAAGTATTGTTGGAGGCAGACTTGATTATATTACAGTTGATGGAGATAGATGTGATCCTAGGCATGGATTGGCTCACTGCTCAAAGGGCCATTATGAACTGCTACACCAAGGAAGTAGTGCTGGAGTCTCCTGGTCAGCTGACAGTAGTTTTTAGTGGAGTTAGTAAGGCAGTGCCAGCAAGGATGATATCATTTTTTAGTGCACTGAGATTGTTGCAAGGAGGAGGTGAGGCTTATCTGGCCCATGTCATTGATACTGGGGCTAAGCAAAGTGTTCAAGATATTCCAATGGTTAGGGAGTTCTTCGATGTGTTTTCCAATGAGCTACCTGGTTTACCACCAGAATGGGAAATAGAGTTCACAATTAATCGAGTTCCAGGTGTTGCTCCTATATCTATTCCTCTATATAGGATGGCACCTTTGGAACTGAAGGAGTTGAAGGCTCAGCTTCAGGAGTTGCTAGAAAAGGGTTTTATTAGACCCAACGTTTCACCTTGGAGAGCTCCAGTATTGTTTATGAAGAAAAAGGATAGGATTTTGAGGTTGTGCATCGATTATAGGCAGTTGAATTAGGTGACAGTGAAGACTAAGTATCCACTGCCTAAAATCGATGATTTATTTGATCAGCTGCAAGGAGCTTAGGTATTCACTAAATTGGACTTGAGGTCAGAGTACTATCTATTGAATATAGCAGAGGCTAATGTACCTAAGAGTGCATTTAGGAGCAGGTATGGGCACTATGAGTTTCTGGTGATTCCGTTTGGGCTGACTAATGCCCTAGAAGCTTTTATGGCCGTGATGAATAAGGTGTTTTAGCCCTACCTTGATCAATTTTTGATTGTGTTTATTGATGATATTTTGGTGTATTCGAAGAACAGAAAGGAACATGCTGAACATCTGAGGGTCATATTACAAATTATGAGGGAAAAGCAATTGTGTGCCAAATTCAGTAAGTGTGAATTTTAGCTGGATTAAGTTGTGTTTCTGGGGCATATTATGCCTAGAGATGACATACAGACGGATCCAAAGAAGATAGAGGTAGTGATGAATTAGGAAGCTCTAAGGAATGTGTTTGAAATCCGAAGCTTCCTAGGATTAGCCGGATATTACCGATGGTTTGTCGAGGGGTTTTCCTTGATCTTAACCCCTCTGACAAAACTTCTGAGGAAGAATGTGGTATTTAGATGGAATGAGGAGTGTGAGAAGAGCATTGAGGAGCTTAAGCATCTATTGACTTCTGCACCAGTGTTGACTATTTCATCAGGGACCGGAGGATATGTGGTGTATAGTGATGCTTTGCATCAAGGATTGGGATGTGTATTGATGCAGCTTGGCAAGGTGACTGCCTATGCATCGAGATAATTAAGGTCTCAAAAGGTAAATTATCTAGTACATGATTTAGAGCTAGCTGTAGTTGTATTTGCTCTAAATATTTGGAGACACTACTTGTACAGATAGACATTTCAGGTTTATACAGATCATAAGAGTTTGAGGTATCTGTTGAGTCAGAAAGAATTGAACTTGAGATAGAGGAGATGGATTGAGTTGCTGAAAGACTATAATTGTACTATTGAGAATCACCTTGGGAAAGCAAATGTGGTGGCTAATGCTTTAAGTAGAAAGTCTAGTACCAGTGCAGCTCAGATTTAGTTATAGAGGCTACCTAATTTGATCCATTTGAGAACTCTGAATGTGGAGTTGAATCTGGAGCATGATGAGGCCTTGATTGCTACCTTGAAACTTAGGCTGATGTTACATGACCGAGTTAGAAGAGTACAGAGGAAAGATCCCAATATGGAGAAGCTTATGGAAAAGGTAAAGATGAATCCGAATTATGAGTTTGAATTGAGGGATGAGACACTATCGTTGAAACAGAGGCTGTGTGTGCCTAATGTAGATGACCTGAGGAAGCAGATTCTTGAGGAAGCTCATATGGCTTCCTATGCTATGCATACTGGTACTACCAATATGTATAACATACTCAAGCAACATTTCTAGTGGCCTGGAATGAAGAAGCAAGTGGCGGAATATGTAGCTAGATGTATGACATGCCAGGAAGTTAAGGCTGAGCACCAAGCTCTGGAAGGTAAGCTCCATTCGTGGCCCATTCCGGAGTGGAAATAGGAATGGATTACTATGGACTTCATCATAGAGCTGCCTAAGACTCCTAGGTAGAATGATGCTATATGGATGATAGTGGATCGGTTGACTAAGTTGGCCTACTTCCTACCAGTGAGAGAAAATAGTTCACTTGATCAATTGGTCCAGAGATATGTGAATGAAGTGGTTAGACTACATGAGGTTCCAGTTTCCATTGTATCGGATAGGAATCCTAGATTTACTTTAAGGTTTTGGAGGAGTTTGCAGTCTGCTATGGATACTAAGTTGAACTTCAGTAAAACATTTCATCCTCAGACAGATGGACAAAGTGAGAGGATAATCAAGACAGTGGAGGATATGTTCAGGGTGTGTGTGTTGGAGTTTAGAGGAGCTTGGGATTAATATATAGCATTAATAGAGTTTGCCTACAACAATCATTACCATAGTAGTATCGGAATGGCACCATATGAGGCACTATATGGTAGAAAGTGTCGGTCACCATTATATTGGGATGAAGAGGGCTTGAGAATGGTTGAAGGCGCTGAGCTGATACAAGACACAGTGGATAAGGTAGAATTGATCCAAAGCTGAATTAAAGCAGCTCAAGATAGACAGAAGAGTTATGTGGATCAACTTTGACGTGATATGGAGTACAATGTGGGAGATAAAGTATTCTTCAGAGTATCACCTTGGAGGGGAGTTTTGAGATTCAGTAAGAAGTGCAAGTTGAGCCCTAGGTATATTGGTCCTTATGAGATCATTGAGTGGATTGGACCTTTCGCCTATAAGCTAGCTTTATCGAATGAGATATCTCAATTGCATAATGTTTTTCATGTGAATATGCTCTGAAGATACCGATCAGATCTGACATATGTGATACCGGCTCAGGAGATTGAGGTTACTAGTAACTTAAGCTATGTTGAGGAGCCTATCAAGATTATGGGATCTCAGATCAAGCAGTTGAGGAATAGAGTCATTCTATTGGTGAATGTCCTTTGGAGGAACCACTCAACTGAGGAAGCAACTTGGGAGGCAAAGGAGCATATGAGGAGGCATATCCCCACCTGTTTGAGCAAATAGGTAAGAATTTCGAGGATGAAATTTCTTTTAAGGTGGGGAGAGATGTAACATCCCATTACCTTTGGGACGTTAAAATAGTAAATATAAGTTATTAATGGGACCTTAGAAAAACATTTTCATGCACACACATAAAATGGTATACACATACTCATAAATAGTGATATTTTTCTGCACGTGAAATTAAGTGTACATGCATTTATGAATAATTCCAGGTATAATTGGATTGAACTGTGATTCATGGAAAATTGTGAATTTTTGATAATTATGAATATTTCTATATTGAAAATATTATTGGTTAGTAGAATTATGAGATTTATGAATTTTGGTGAACTTAGGATTTATTTTTATAATTTATAGAGTATTGTGGAAAATAGGAAAAAGAAGAGAAGAAATCAAATGAAGAATTGAAGATAATTGGAATGTAAAGATGAGAGCTAGAGGGAGTTAGTTCAAAAGACACAAAGTTAAAACTTAGAGCTTAGGAAGATGACAACTGTACAGTTGCATGTATTATGTATCGAAAGGTTGAGTAATTCGAAGAGTCAAAAAGGGGTTGGTATTTTCCTAAGTTCTTTCCTTGTTATCATCATTTCCAAGTTTCTTCCCATACACAGAGTTTTCTATCAAACTCCTTCTAAGATTTAACTCTAATTCTTATATCCCTCACCATTTTCTTTACTCCTAAAGTGTTTCTTCTGCCTTAAGAAAAACCAGACGTTGGTTAGTGTTCACAGAGTAATACATTATTTTGCATGAAATTAAGGCTTTGGGGATAGTTGAAGATCTTGGAGTTTTTCAACAAGAAGGTAGTGAATAAATCTTTTAGAATTGGAGATTTTGAAATAAATTTGATGAGTTACTATCATCTTCGTGAACACTATGTTAAAGGGATGAAAATTTGGGGATATGGTGTTATTTGGGCTTTGATAGATTATTAGTGATCGGGTGTTGTGAAATGGTTCTTGGAGTTGAAATAAAAATAAAATGATGTATAAGATTAGTTTGGAGAGTTAGATATGGAAAGGTGATATGCTCTGTTTCTTCACTGAGCATGTATGAATACATAGGTGTTGATACGAGAGTTAATGAAGACTTAGAGATGTCTAGGAGCATAGACGTTTCATCTGTAAAGACTTAGCGTCTATGTTTTAACGTCTGTGGTTAACTATTTTATTGTCTGTGTTGACCACTTTGTGTCTGTGTTTTACCGTTTGTAGTTGACTTTCTATCATTTATGTTGACGACGTATTGTCTGTATTCTATCGTCTATATTTTATCATCTATCTTTCTTCACTTCGTCAGCCTTTTCATTTGTTCTTCGTATGCTTTGTGTTTCATCTACTTTTTGGAATCGTCTGTTCTCCATTTTTCCTTTCTTTTGGCGTTGCATCTGTCTTTTGGCACTTTGCCTGTGTTTGACCTCATATGGTCTGTGTTTCGCATCGTCTATGTTTGACTTTGCCATCATCTGTATCTGACCTTTTATCGTCTGTGTTCTGCATTGTCTATGTTTGACTTCTTATCGTCTTTGTTTGACTTCTTATTGTCTATGCTTGGCCTTTTGTCTATGTTTTACTTTCATCTATGTTTTGCTTCTGCCTATGTTTTGCTTCCGTCTATGTTTTGCCTTCATCTATGTTTTGCTTTCGTCTATGTTTTACTATAGTCTATCTTTTGAATTTCGTCTACCTTTGAGATTCCGTATGCCTTTAGACACTTCGTTTGTCTTTTAACGTATCGTCTGTCTTTTGCTTCTGTTTGTCTTTAGCTATCATCTGTGTTTTGAATATTCATCTGCTTTTGATTTGTTTACCTTCTGCTTATAAGACCAAATTATATCAATTGTACTCTTTGATTTAACGTGAATAGTAGACTCGAAAGTCAAAGTTTGGAGAGAAATCTGAAATGGCTTAGTAGGTTATGGAATTGGATTCAAATGGGTTGTTGAGATATAAAGCGTACAAACAATGCTAGTTAAGTGAGTTTTGATATTTGATTGTGTTTATGATAACCTTGATAGAAGGGTACCCGGGCTTGTCATGAACATGCATTGTACAAAATTCATTCCATATATGTGCATTAATGAACACACATATTTGTGCAAATTGTGATATATGTGTGTATTATTTTGTTATAGACGAACAGTTGGAACTTCAACCTCCAGATGTTGCCAGCACTTCCAGGCTTTAGGTTCGGAGTAACTTGTGAGAAAAATAGACGGTCTCACTTAATTTCTAGTTGTTTAAATTCTGTTGAAAATGATTGAATGAATATGGCTTGAATGTTCATTCCGGACATGGATGTCCGATGACTGTGATATTGGATTGAGATATTGAAGTGCTACTTATATGTGAATGAGATGAAATAAATGTGCATTTGATATGAATTGATCATTTGATTCTCAACGAAAGTTGAATGCCGAACTTAGGTTTGATGACTCTGAAATTTTGTCTGAACATTAATATAAGATTGTGATAAATGAGATATTTAGAATTTGTTGCATTACATAAAATGCATGCTCAGATAAAGGTATTGTGACTTGAGTTGCCATTATGAAGTGCTTCCACGTAGAGCTTTGCTTCGTGATTTTTTTTGATTTGGCACGTAGAGCTATGCTCCATGATTGTGTCTGATTGAGCCCTATAGGCCAATATTTGTATAAGTCTGTGATAGGCACTCGATCACAACAAAAAGAAACAAAGTGAGTCTCATGTGCATTACTGATGCATGTCCTAAATGATTTTAAAGTGTTAAATGCACAATGTGATGTGATTGATTAAGTGTATGTGATCCACTGTGATTATATGTAGTGTGAAATAATGTGATACATGAATTGAGTGAACCATCGATGATGGTTACCTCATTGAGTTCGCAAAACTCACCAAAATTGCATCATTGTCTTTTCAGGACCGAGAGACGACTCTATTGAGTGAGAGGCTCTATGTGATTTTGTTAAGAGAAGTCATGGCTTAAAGGTCGGTCAGTTGGGATTTTTGGGCAGATTAGATAGAGTTGTATATTTTCCCCTTTCATGTAGTACTTTTATACTAGGTTTAATGATGTACATGCAGTAAATGTTAAAAAATACAATGTAAACTTTTGAGTTATGAAATAAAATGAGGAAGTTGCTGGAATTTAAAATATTGTGATTTCCATATGATGCTTTATAATGAATAATGATATGATGTTATGTGAACTTTATGTAGTGATTGAATGTAGTTCACCCTTATCGTAGAATATGTATCGGAATGACCTCCGGGCGTCCCGGTGTGTACCCTATGGTAAGGGGGTGCTACAGTAGATCCCAAAACCAAATCTCTTGCAGCCTACCTTACTTAATACAAACATAAGTCTCTTCAACCACCCTCATTCATTCAATTCCAAGGATAGAATACACAAAACATAAACACCGACTGCTTCTCAAAGCCTCAGCTCATTTGATCATCACATGCAATGTGAAAACATAACAGTGGTCATAAACAAACCCAAAATACATTCCATTCATATTAATAGGCAGAAGTCTTTACAAAGCATTAATTACATTACAAGCCACAATACAAAATACATTTGAACTAGTAAAACTTGAAATGTAGATAAAGCCTTGAATTGCCCAAAAGTCTAACTTAAAAAATACAAAAGAAAGTATGCATGCTTGAGTGATGCCTTGACTCTTAACCTATGTAAGCTCTTACTCATCACTTGAATGGGACAAAATTAGGAGGGGGGTGAGCTTAAAGCTCATGGGTAACAGATTTATAATTGAGAAACAAGCAAAACGATTTTTAAAACTCTTTGTCATTGTACACTTGGAAACCATAATAATTTTTCATAGAAAAACAGCAAACACTTAACACTCAAAATCCTCACTCAATCAAATAGTTCATGAGCACTTATAAATTATGCATGCATCAACTTACTAACATTTCAAAACACATAAGCATATTAGAAATGGTTTGGGTAAGTCCAATTCATGACACACTACATATTTCCATACAATGGTCCTATGTAGTCGTAAACTTGAGGGAGTCTATGAAGAAACTCCGTGCCACTAGCAGATAGGCGGGAGGAGCATATACTTGGGTCAATGTGCACGTGATGGTTCTTGATAGACTACCACCACATAACATGTAATTCATGAATCGAAAATAGTTTTCCCTAAATGGCATCTTGTTAGAAACTTGTTTTTCATGCACATGAGATATTTCAAAGAAACATTCTTGAAAACCTGATTTCACAATCTTGCATCTTTTTAAAAAGAATCATTTTCATAAATCATCAACACAAATTCATCTAGCAAACATGTAACAATCTCACATCCAACCAAGAGAAAATACATACAACATTCATGATGCAATTAAACCTATTTATCTTTCTTGATTCAAAGAAAAACAATGAGTGGCTTATTTACTCTATTATAAAAGTGTACCCACCTTAGTTTCCTTTCTTGAAAAGTTGTTCAAATGTGCCTCTCCTCTTGCTCCTGTTGCCTCTCTTGTTTTTCTTCAACATTTGCAAAAGTTTCAAATCAATAGACATTCGAAATGGAAAACCCAAAGAACTAAAGTATGACATTGGCCTTACAATTCATAAACCCATACATTTTCCAAGCTCTTTGAACCAAAAACTCTTCAAAACTCTAAGAGATTAAAATTGACTATCCTTGAATCCTTACCAAATAATGAGATTTTTGGATCTATGGAAAGCTCTTTCCTTCCTCTTTCTTTTTCTCTTCTTAAGTAACCTTAATTTCTCTCTTTAAAACTAAGAAAAATTGTGACCTAGTTCAAAGCTCTATTCTATTTAACTTCACCGAAACCTCTCTTCTTCTTTCTCTCTCTTTCTTTTTGATTTTCTCCCCTTCTTTCCTTCATTCACGTTTTTAGTCTTCTTATTTACAAGACAATCTTTTCCTCTTCCCATTCTACCCTTAATGGGTGAGAGAAGTTCACCTTACCCTTCCTTTAATGCCTTAGTGCTTCTAACCTTAAGTAATCCACCCAAAATACCCTTATACATCTTAATTCTTCAATTTTAACTTATAACATGCTATACTCTAACTTAATCTTAATTGTTCCATTTAATACTTCAAATTTCCATTAATCCATGAAATAAATCCTGCTAAACTTGACATAATAATTAAATTTCAAATTAGAAAAATGATTTACCTAACAAGATCACAACATATATTAACATTATGCTTACTAAAATAATTTAAAAAAATTCAGGACCTAATATTTCTCCCCCTCTTAAAAGAATTTCATCCTCAAAATTATTACCTGAGTTATCGAAAGGATGTGGATACTTCTTCTTCTTAGTCTGTACTGGCTCCCACATGGCCTCTTCTAGAAAATGGTTTCTCCATAGGACTTTTACTAGTTGAACTATCTTGTTCCTGAGGACCCTCTCCTTATTGTCCAAAATCTCCGCTGGAATCTCCTCACAACTGAGATCATCTCTCAACTGAACCTCATTAGTTTGAATGATGTGAGATGGATCTGATCTATATCTCCTCAATATGGAAACATGGAAGACATCATGAATTTGTGATAATTCTGGTGGCAATGCTAACCTATAGGCTAATGGTCTAATCCTCTCAATAATTTCATAAGGACCTCATATCTTGGACTTAACTTACCCTTCTTGCTAAATCTCATGACTTCTTCCAAGGAGATGTCTTAAGGAAGACCTTCTCACCGACTGTATACTTCATGTCCTTTCAGTGTGCATGAACATAACTCTTCATTCTATCTTGATCTTCCTTAAGCCTTTGCTTAACTAACTTGACCTATTCAACTGTCATCTGAACCAATTCTATTCCTATTAGCTTCCTTTTTCCTTCTTCATCCTAGCATATAGGAGTCCTACATCTCTTTCCATACAATGCTTCATAAGGAGCCATCTGAATGCTCGAATGGTACAAATTGTTGTAAGCAAATTCGACCAATGGGAAATGCTCATCCTAAGGTCCTTTGAAATCCATCACACACGCCCTGAGCATTCGCTCAAGGTTCTGAATGGTCTTTTCAGATTGCCATTAGTTTGAGGGTGAAAAGCAATACTAAAACTCAACTTGGTTCCTAGAGCCTCTTGTAAACTTCCCCAGAATCTTGAAGTGAAATGAGGATCCCTATCAGAAACTATGGAATCTGGAATGCCATGTAATCTTACTATCTCATCAATATACTTCTTTGCTAGCACATGTAGAGAATCAGTTTGTTTAATTGCCAGAAAATGGGCTGACTTTGTCAACTGATCAACAATAACCCATATGGCATCATGCTTCCCACTAGTCTTAGGCAAACCCATCAAAAAGTCCATAGTCACCCTTTGCCACTTCCACTCAGGAATGGATAATGGCCTTAACTTTCCCGAAGGTGCCTGGTGTTCAGTGTTGACTTGCTAACACACTTTGCTACATCTCTCTTCATGCCTTTCTACCAGAAATGTTCTTTCAGATCTTTGTACATCCTGGTGCTACCTGGGTGCATAGCATAAGGTGAATTATGTGCCTCATACAGTATCTCATCCTTCACTTCCTTGACATCTAAGATATAAAGTCTATTTCCTATAATCATAAGTCCATCCTCCTTCACTACCACCTCAGATTTCATGCCATTCTGAATTTCTTCTCGAAGTTTGCTTAATTCTACATCCTGTGCTTGTAACTCCCTAACCTTCTCCCTGAGTATCGGTTTTACTCTGAAATTAATAGCAATGCAATTCGGTTCCTCCTGTTTCAAGCTTATCCTAAGCTTACCTTTTCTTCTAATAAAGGCATTTAAGTTGTCTGAACATGGGCTATTGAGGATTTCCTACTCAAAGCATCCACCACTACATTTTCCTTTCTTGGATGATACTCAA
>JAOSBO010219050.1:0-15326 GCA_027563915.1 Erythroxylum rotundifolium | reverse complement strand
ACCTAAACATATACATAATAACTCTCTTTTCTTTTCTAAATTCCACTTAAAAATCGGGGTCCAACAGTTTCAGGCTCTCTCCTTTCTTAATTTCCTCTTAATAGTCATATATATAGTTGAATTCGTAAATATATGTTCAACTTTTCCATGCATTCTTCAATTATCTATGCAGGCGTTATGATAAGCTTATCTAGGATTATGTTTTATAAGCGTCTACATAAAAACTTTGTCGATACCATTCTAAGCTTGTTCTTTGTGCAAAAATGTATGTTTAGATCTATATGTCCTGATTTTGAAATATTTATCCTTACTGTTATGGGCTGCATACAGTTCCCACTTACATCATTCAATACATCCAACTCTAATATGCTTAGACTCACTTTTCCTTAATCTAAATTAAACCTTATTGCAGTTGAATAATCAACAACATCATCTTCAAACTTTTTAGCATTTCTAATTCTATACCTAATGTTCAATGTGACGTGTCGTTACCTCTTTTATGTCTAACACTTGTGCTACCAAATTAGCTCTTTAGGCTCCTTTTTACTAAGGTACTCATCATTGTCAATGAAATTTCCATAATCACTTAAGACAATATTTTTTAGTTCATGGCCATCTGGAATTGAAACATCAAATGTGTTCTATACTCCTTCAACTTAATTATAATTTTAAACTTCAGCTGCGTTGTTGTCTTCAACTTCATTCCTATAAGTTCCCAAATCCTTATCGATACTACTCTCTTCTCCAATAGTATCTATATCAACTTCATTATCATTCACAACATCCTTATCAGAGCAAATCCTCATCATTACTTATTATAGCCAAAACTTCTAGAGACATAATTAGAACGTCAAGCTTGTGCGTAACATACATCTTAATTATCCCATAAATTTTTAAAAGATTACTTAACCTAATACAACATTCACTAGATTCAATGATCCTTAAAGAGAAGTTGAATATAAAGGAAACCCAATTAAATCCCATAGGCATAATTCACACCCTAATGTTTCCGAAATATTCAATTTGAACCTTAACTTAACTTCTTTATCAAAATTGCGATATAAAAATATATATGATATATTTTTATGGGATCTTTACTAGATTTCTATCCTATAGTGGAAGTGGGACACACAAAATTAAAAAAATTCTTTGTCCTTAACTTCCATGTAAGTGAGTGTTGTCATCCATCACAGAGAAGCTTTTCTTCCAAATACTTGTACTAAGTAGTGATCGTCAATACTACTTACATAATTTGGGCCAATATTTGTTTGACCGTCTTTTTAAGCTTGATCAACTTTCGTTTAATACAGTCTAACTTTTACTCATTACATTCTAACTTTTCTTTATTACAATGCAACTGAGCCTTAACTGGTCAGTTCTCATCTTGAAGCATCATTACATAGGCTGGTTGTGACGAACCAATTGACTAAGGGTCATAACCAAGACCTTTAATGTACCCTAATCTTGTACCAAGGACGTTATTGCAAATCTCATCTACGTTTGGGTCATTTCCATCAGACAATGATCTTTACAACAATTCCTGCATCTTATTCTAAAATTTTAAAAAAATATTTAATTCAAATATTATTAGATAGTACCAAATGAATAAATAAACTTAAAAATTAACAATTTTTTATACTTACATAATTATTTTGCTCTTAAGATGTCTAGCCTTCACTTTCCTTATAGTGTGTAAGTCTTTAGAGTGTGATCCTATCACACTCTTCTCCACGTGGTTCCTTCTGACTTTGTTTTATGAAAAAAAATAATTGAAACACAATAAATAATATTGTATTACTCTATATAATTATAACTTCTAAACAAAGAACGTACAAATTTATTTTTTATGACAACAAAGGATTTGAGCCTTGGTTGTGAGGAGTTTTCATTTTTCCTCTATTAACCTTGTCTTTTTCACACTTTTCTTAAATAAAGTAAAGAAATAGTCATTATTGTAACAAGATTAATTGAAGAAAATATGAAGAGAAAGAAAACAAATCTTACTTTGGCAGATGCCTAATAATTACATATTTGACACCAATTTTTTTGAGTCAGCTATTTAAGAACATGTCTCCTTGCCTCCTCATTCGAAGGAAAAGATTTGTAGTATTTATGTATTTGATAATGATGATCCTTGACCCTTTGTTTCAACAGTGAACTCACATAGCTTAAAACTTCAGGGTTCTTGATATCGACAATATTGAGCTTCAACTGTGAACAATAAGTAAAAGTGAAATTAGTCTTTAAACAAGTAAAAAATACATATAATTAAATAAAATGAAAATTTATCGAAACTTTGACTAGGGCATTTTTTAGCAAGTTGTCTTCTTCTACTGCTTTGCATGTTGAAGGCAAGGCAATTCATTCCTGACAATGACCCATAACTCATTGGACAATTTTCCTGATTAGATCTTGTCAATATGACAACTTTGTGTGGGGTCAATATGCACAAAAAACTTGTTGTCCATCCCAACATTCATGCATTGCAACTCAAAATCTTTAGTGATACCTCAACCTCTTTTTCTGATGCTGGTATTGGAAACTGTCAAGAAAAAATAATGATAAAGAAAAACGTGTTAAACATGTAAATATATATTTGAGGATAAGTTTAATTATAGGTGGTAAAGATTAACATGCCTGAAGATCCCTCAACACCAATTAAGGTAGATAGAGGTTGTTGCTGACTTGTTTCATTGGTGGATGAACTTAATTGTTATTGGTGGATAACGTCAAACTGATCTGGTTGTTGTGGGGAAGGAACATCTTCACTAGTTACCACCTTTTTTCCCTTGTTTTGTCTAGGTGTTATTATATTGAATATCTATACTGATATAAATATTATTAAATTATTTCTCAATGATTTTCCAATATAAAATAAAACTAGTTAGACTGATAACACAAATAATTGTAACTTTTTTTCCTTATATCATTTTGGAGCATTTGATAAAACATGAACACATCATAATCAGAGATGATTGGAACCGAAGCCAACTTTAAGCATTTTTTTCTTTTAGTTATTCTTTATTCTTATTACTTGTTTCTTCTTTTACTAATCTTTTTTTAATGACTTTTAAAGGTTTTTAGGCAGCGAACTTGTTACTATTCTATATTAGTTCCTACTATAGAAATATATTATTCAACTAAAAAAAGTTGATTAGATCTTTGGCCCCATATTTTGATATACATTAGAAACATTTTTATGTGTTTTGTTCATTATAAAGTTCATTACTTGGTAAAAGAAAGAATGTATAACTTAAAAATTTTTCAACTCTTGACTTTTCTTTGTCTATAAATAACACATGTAATAAATATAAAGAAAATTTGAATCTTGTTTCAGAAATCGTCATTAAAATGATTGTAGTTTCTTTCAATAAGGAATTTGTTACATGTCTTGGTACTATTGTTACCAACTCTCAACAAATTTTTTTACATGCTTGGAGAATGAAGGTTAATAAGAAAGTAAGCATTTAGTTATTTCATGATGTGCATTTCATACAAGGGAGGCATTTTTGCTTCAACCAATATAGTAATAAGAAGTGTTTAAACCAACGCAGCAATAAGAAATGCTTCAATGATCTTAACTTATGAACAAAGTTATACATACGTCACAACATTTGTAGATAAATGAATTAAGCATAATGAAATACATTGCTTTTACAAAATGAAAGCATAATGAAATAAAAATAAAACATAATGAAATATATTACTTTTACAAAATGAAGCATAATGAAATACATTACTTTTATAAAATGACGCTTAATGAAATACATTGCTTTTATAAAATTTATAGGAAAAAGCATGAATCAAAAACTCCCCTTTTATATATTTTTAAGCACTTAATTTTCTAAATGGATATCAATACTTTAAAACCTCCCTTTACATTTAAATTTTTGTCCCTGGCCGATGAAGAACAATTACCAGGCTATAGAATTGCAACATCGTAATTATATTATCTGATTTGAATGATGGCTAACATAAGTGGTTACTTGTCATTCAAACAATATAAACAACAATTTTTTTTACCTTCAATCACCATGATCAACATCTTGAAACTGATCATCATTAATTTCATTATGATTCGATTCTCCATCACTATTATATTCGACTGAAGTATCATCATTGTCATATAATTCATCCTCTATATAGTCTTCATCTATTTCTATGATAAGATTGGCTTGTACTTAATCCAATTGTACTATATTGGGATCAAAATCTCTCCTATGGAATGATGATATATTTGCATCTTCTATTCGAATGCTTCATTATTCAACTTCAATTCAACCTCTTGATATACTTCATCACCATCGTCATTGATTAAACCATTATCCCTTTCATAATAATAGAAGAGATTTTGGTGTTGAAACTTTTGAACAACCTTCCAATTGCTTCCTATTACAGTATTGTTGAGGTAGAAAACTGCTAGTAGTGTGCCCTAGGCTAATGGTCATATGTGATTTTTGTACTGACATTCTGACTTATTATTTATATGTTATAAGATATTCTTTTAAATATGTATGTTTATTGTTTATTTAATGTGATTTACATTCCATGAATAGTATTAGGATTATTTCATCAAATATGTGACTTGATAGTAAAACCACAAGCATTATAATATTATTCTAAACTGTCCCTAGTTCATCATTATTGGTGGAACAATAACAAATTAAGGTTAGTATGTGTTCTGATTGATGATCACGTTTTACTGATCATGGATATGAGTTATCAAATCAGATACATAGATATACGTTAGAGAACATAAATTGGACTGACCCACAAAGAGAACACTACATGGTTTCGTGTCATTAGTGATTCTCAATATGGTTTGAATTTAGTCCCTAATCTAAAGCCATCATGGTTCCCTACATGAGGAATTTAGTGTTTTGACATTAGACTATGTTTTCTTTAACTGGATAATAAGTAGTCTTATGTTGGACATTAAATGAATCATGTGGAGGGATATGAATGACGTAGATAGGATTTATACCTCTCTTAAATGAAAGAGATATCATTTGGGCCTCTTGACAAGTTTGACTGAAGAAATGCATGGTCGTGCTCAAATGAATTGATGAGGAGTGATCAATGTCATTTGTTGTAGTCAGTCAACTTGGGAATCAAGACACTATGATTAATTAAAGGTTGACATGTACCATGCCTTATGATTAATCTTGATATTGTGTTACAAAGGGACTGAGTCTGTAACCATGGTTACAGGTTAAATCAGATTACTAATCCTCATTTAATTTGGGTAGTCATAATGTCTTGCTAGAGGCTACTTATGACTTATGGGCCTTGAAGTCTGATCAAGCCCATTGGCCCCACAGGATTCTCTCAGCTAGGCTTTTTACTTACTTACGCAATTCTAGCCTATCAAGTGTATCAATATCAAAGTATTTTGGAACTGAAATTTGTTTAGCATTAAGGGACCAGAAACGAGTACCTTCGTCCTCAGTGAAGATTGGGAAGGATGCTTCAAATTCTGTTGCTCGGTTTCTTATTCCTCATCCCACAACTTGTTGTCGTCCATATAGCTCTCATCAGGTTGATTATTTAATGCACAACATAATTAGCTAGAATTTGGAAGAATTTTGGAGGGGTTGAAATTCTTAGTGAGAGGTGGGAGTGTTTGAATGCTTGAATTCTAGAGAGATAAAGTGAAAATGAAAGTGAAAGCAAAAGTGAAGGTAGAACTGAATATATAGGTGGCAAAAAGGGTAAAATGGTAAAAGTTTCTTTTAAAAATTGCGTCCTCCCCTTCACTGCATAATGATCGTGGCTTGTGGCGTATCAACACTTCCTAGTTTTCTTCTTTTTGTTCTTTTCTGAATCTTTTCACTTTCACTACTTGATTCTTTTGTGACCCTTTTTCACATCTCTTTTCATGCTTACACAATCATCCACATAATTCCAAAATCCTATTCCTTTCTCGATTTTCTTTAAACAAAAACAAAAAAAACCTAACTACTAAATTTCAAACTTTCTAACAAAATTAAACAACGAAACTGATTTTTCCATAGGTTGCCTCCCATACAACGCTTCTTTTAACATTAGTAGCTTGACGATCCTTTAAGCTCATTACGGTTGGAATGAATGGTGTGATAGCAACGCCGTCATTAATCTCAAAGTCTGTACTTTAGCTACTATGTTGTAGTTAGCACCGTCCTTACAATTTTCTTTTCCTCTCCTTCTTCTTCACAAGCACTTCTTCTAAAAAGTGTTCCCAGGATCCTCAATGTCCTCCCATTCTCCTCGAGGTTTGGTTTCCTTGATATCCACTAGAGGTGAATGTTGGCCTTGAATTATTTATTTATTTATTTATTTAAGCATGATTTAAATGAATTATGAGGTTTTGATAAATTAAGTTTTTGGAGTTTAATAATTATGTTAATGTTTGTAGGATTTTTATTATATGGTTTAGTTGTATTAAAGTAGTAAAATGGTTGAAGGGTATTTTTGGAAGATCACTCAAGCTTAAAAGAACATAAGCTTATAAGGAAGGGTAAAATGGACTTCTTGGGATCATTAAGGGTAAAATGGGGAAGAAGAATAGTTATCTTGCAATTAAAGAAGATGAAAACAAAAATTGAAGAGAGGAAGAGAGAGTGTCATGGGAGAAGAAGAAAAGAAGAGAAAGCTAAAGTAGGTTTCCAATTTTCTTAGTTTTAAAGAGTGATTTTGAAGTTGTTCAAGAAGGGAAAAAGAAAGAGGAAGAACAGAGCTTCCATTTGAGCTAAGAGACTCATTAATTGGTGAAAATTTCATGGTAAGTTTATGTTTAAACTTTTGAATTTTTGGAAGGGTTTTGGTTCATGAAGCTTAAGAAATGCATGGATTTAAGTATTCTAGGATCAATTTTAGTGTATATATTTCTTTGAGTTCTCAATTGGAAGTCCTATTGAATTGGGATTTTTGCCAGTATTGAAGGAAATCAAGAGGAGAGGCAAGAGGAGCAAGAAGAGAGCCATCTTTGAGCAATTGTTAAGCAAGGAATTCATGGTGGGTTATATTTTTATAATTGAATAATAAGCCATTAACGTGTCTTCCAAATTAAGAAAGTAAATGTTTTTCACACTCTTCCTTGCATTTTCCCCATTCACGCTATTCACTTCCTCCAATCTACGCCGTCAATGTCCGTTAAGCAGATATTATGTTTGTTTAGTGGACAGCTACGGGTCTCTGGAGCACTTTGGACGGTCAATGTCCGTTAGGCGGACATGATGTCTGTTTAGCGGACAGCTACGAGTCTGTTAACCATCTTTCTCCGCTGATGTCCGTTTGAAGGGACTTTATGTCTGTTAGGCGGACATACACTGAACATTTTCAAAAACGTGCCCTTTTGACTCTTCAGAAAGTCAAATCTCTCTTTGGGGTCTTCATGAAGGTTGTAGAGCTCGGAGTCCTCTTCGAAATCATACTTGAATGAATCTAATCCGACATCTCCAATGAAAGTTATGTGATTTGCTCCAAAATCTCTCCAATTGTACCTATTAAGCAATAAAGTTGAAATGTGAGAATTAACCAATTAAATTGCATAATTCACATGAAGATAAGTCAAATTAGTTCCAATTCATCCCAAAATCATATATAAACAATTTGACTTATCAAAGTGCTATGTCTTTTAAATCTTTAATGTTAAACCTATTCCTACCACTACCGTTTCTAATGACAGCTTTTTTGTTGATCAAATTAATGCTACATATTTTGATTTTTCCTAGCAGAAAGAAGAAGAAACGGAGCTAGACTTGGTTAAAGAGAGTGATGAATGCTACCAATTGCTACTTAATGTAACTAAGAAAGTGTTTGGAAAAATCTTAAGGACAAATCCCAGTGAAGAGAAGATAACAGTGGAATCATTCACTTTGAGCGATCCACCTTAAGCATGCTATTAAGGTGTCTTGCTACAAGACATTAAAGAAGCCTTGAATAGGAGGCAACCTATATAATTTTTGTTTTGTTTTTCAATTCTTTCTTTATTATTCCTTTTTAATGAATCTCTATTTAGTTTGTTTTCTTTGTGTGCGCATGTCTAACTTTCAGTCTCTTCTATCTATTTTCCTAGTAGCTATTCTTTGCTGCTCGATGTAGTTGCCACGTTCTGTATTGCAACAATACTCTATGTAGCATACTAACCTGACCTTAGTATCATATTTCTTTCCTTTTTCCTTTTTATTACTTATTAGTTTAATTTCTCTTTGTTTCAATTTTTATCCTTATATGAGTTGTTTACATCCTAGGTCCCTCTTCCATTTTCTTATCACATTGGGGCAATGTGATATTTATGTGTGTGTGTGTGTGTGTCTATGTTGGGAGGGGGGGAGGGGGGCGCAATTATTAGTTATTAAAAAACAGAATATTATATGTTTTATGTTGTTTATGTTTTCCCGTTTAGTAGTTAAAGATTCTTGGTCATGAAATAAACTCGATCGAGATTAGAAATGCATAATATGAGTGAATTAGTATATTTACATGCTTAGGCTGATTGACTTGGATTTCGAATAAAAGGACATTAGCTTGTTGTAATAAATGAATTAAACTTTTCATTTGTTAATATTTTACACCAAATTCAAGTATTCTTTGCTTAGAGTGTTCTTTCATGATTAAGGAACTCTAGAACTTGCTGGCAATACTAGTCAAGATTACATAATCTTATGAAAACATTGAAATGATGAAGGCAATTAGGATTAACCCTTTTTGCTTAAAAGCCACCATAATTTTACCCTAATTAAATCCCCTTTAAGCTTAACATGAACCATTTCTTCTTTAAACCCAAAATGTGAGCCTTAACCTTGATTATTTAACTTTTTCATCATACCTAGCATAAGGATGAATTGAACAATTGGATGGGTATGATTGAATTTATGTAATAACTGCTATAATAAGGGTGGGGCAATCATAGGATATATAGTTGGTTTTTAAGTTAGTAATGGTATGGTTGTAATAATTTGCATCTCCCTTTTACATTTTACCTCTTCTAAATTCATCTCTTTATTATTAATAAATAAATAATAAAAGAAAAAAAGAAAAAATGGAAAAGAAAAGTAGGGAATAGAAGACAATAAGAAAAATGAAAAGAAAGAGCCATATAAAAAAAGGGGAGAGTGAGAAAGGGGTGGGGAATCCTAATCTTGTTTACTGAGAGGAAAGAATTGGTTGTTTTATGCTTCATTGTTTGCATTACTTTAAATGTTCAATTTGTTCTATGGTTTTAAACTGTGATTTTCCTTTTTCCTACCCTTAGCCTAACCCTATTACAACTAAAATAAGGACCTTTGGATTGATGTTTGTATTAGAAATGAGTGGTGGAGATTGGATTAGTAAGCAAGCCTATGGTAGATGTCTCACATGAAATGAATTATGAGTGAATATATCCTACCTTGAATGTTTGAGAGGATGGAGAGTGGGAATTTGCAGCAGAAGTTCCCTATTCTCTTATCCTTTTTGATATCTAGCTGAATCTCCAAGTTGCTTCATCTTCATTCCTACATAAAAATAATTCAAACAAGAAAGAAAAACAATGAAGATCAAATTAAATGAAGACTTACAAAATAAATCCTAAAATGCAACAATCACAAACTATTATATAAGAAATACGTGCCAATTACTTAGAAAAACATAGACTAATGCATAACTATCAACATCCCCACATTTAAATCTTTGTTTGACCTTAAGAAAAATAAATACATCCAATCAATTTTATCACTTACTTTGTATAAAGATCAAAGCATACAATCCCTCAAATTTTAGCCAACTCAAATATTAAGTTAATACACATATCATGACTACTTTTTCATTAATGTACGTAAGCAAACTCAACAATTAGCACTAGCACTCAAAGATAAGCATAGAGTTCCTCATGGTTTCACTCATTTCTCTCAAGTGTTTGACTGTTAATGTTTCGCTCAAACTTCCTATAAGAAACTACACTACCATAGGCTTGCTAATACACCAATTCTCCTCTTCAATGATTGTATGCAAAAATAGATCAAAAAGGCTTGTTTAAGGTTGTGTGGTAAGGGTTAAGGTGGGTAAAGAGGGTAAAGGGTTAACACAAGTGTTCGTGAACTAAAAAGCAGATAAAATGGGATAACAAAACATCATTCTAAGACATACAAGTGTAACTAATACTCTACACTTATTGATGCTACTCAATTGTTTTTCCTTTTTCTTTTCTTTTCTTTCTCTTTTCAATTTTTTTCTTTTTCTCAATACATGGAAGAACTTATGAGTCAAAAAACAACTGCATACAATGTGATTCAAAAGTAGAAATATCCCCAAATCATCTCGGTAAAAATTTTCACAACGATCCCAACTAATGCATTACTTAATACTCTACTAAGCTTGTGAATGGATAGGTTAATAGGGTTTCAGGTTTTAAAATTTTAGGTAATTTCAAGAAGCAAAAGGTTAAGGCTCAATAGGGTTAGCAAGGGATAATCAAAGGGTTGGTCATTTAAGTGAAAGGTTAATACGAAAAAGGCCTTAATCATCTCTTTAAGCATGCATTCAGTAGACTCAAATCGATTCAAAGCAAGTTCTGAAGATAATAACCTAAGGAAGTATCACTCAATAAAGAAATAGAATGACTATGGATAGAGTCATATCGGCTCAATTCTCACATAAGCTCAAATGAACATTCATTATGCATCTCTACACTACCTTATTGCTCAAATGTCAATTTGTGAGTAAGCTTAAGTAACGAACTACTTTTCATCACTCTATATGGTTCACTTTCTACTCAAGTAGCCTAATCTAAGTTCAAGCATGCATTCAATCTAATTCCAAGTAACATGACAAAATCTCATGCCAATATCCATCAGAATGATTCAAGTGTAATTCTATTACTGGCACAAAGCATATGATATGCCTAAACATGCATTCTATTTAACAAAATGCAAACAATCCAATTGAAAAGTCAATGTCACCTCCCCACACTTAAAGATCACATTGTCCTCAGTGTGACAAGTCAACCACCAATTAAGGGAAAAAGACATTAAGCCAAACAAAAGAAATCAAATGAAACAAAAGACATTAAACTAAACAAAAAATCTTAAACCAAACAAAAGAAATCAAACAAAACAAAAGATATTGACACAATTTAAAAGTTCAGGGTAAGAAAAGGCTTATAGGGATTATGGTGGCGACAGTGTTGGTGAAGGAGTTTCAAAATTATTCCTTTGAAAGGATTTGAGGAATTTTTTCTTTAAATAGCATTGCTCCTTGTGAACTTATCGCATTTGGGTGCTGAGCTCATTGAGTTGTGGTGTCATTTGCTGCTAATTGGAGGCCATCTGGTATAGGATTTGTTGAAATTTGTCAACCTCTGTTAGTGCAGTTGGTTCCTCCTCTACTGCTTACTCTTCTTGCTCTAGGATTGCTCAGGATGTGGAAGGTCGGGAAGCAGCTGTATTATTGCCCCTCCTATTCTTTTCTACACTACGTGGCTTAAGATTTCTGAGTTCTTTATAATGGAATTCCAAATCTCAAAGTGCCTCAAAGAAGATACGTCAAACATATCGTATTAGAGTTGTATGCACATTATCCACATTAAAGTTATAAAACAAAGCTAAAGCAGTAACAATATGAGATATGCCAAAATAAAAGCTCTTCTTATTCACAACAGTCACTATTGATCGAAAAATCGTATAAGGCATATTGATTTTTATTTTTTGATCCATGCACTACAAAAAGAAAAGTTCTTTGGCCGAGCATTTTTTTTATTAAACACCGTTGAGCACATAAATTTATGCAAAAGCAAATGCTCGACGCTACAGATTAAAGAGTTTGGTGCATTGCGAGAGTCGTAATGTTCTTCACCTGTTAGAGTTTTCTAGTAGTTATCTACTTCAAAATCATCGTGATCATCTATAATTTTTGTATTTGATAAATCAAAAATTGCATGAGTGATATGATAATCAGTTTTATGAACATCACTAGCTGAACTAAACTAGAATACATCCATTTTAGGGTTATAGTGTACCGTAGTGAAAAACTCAATAATCATCATAAGGTAAATAGGCACATCATAACGAATGAACCCATTCCAACCTATATTCGCAGCTAGTTGCTCAATTTTTTGCCTCACTCCTATGGTTTCTAATAATTCAAAATCAAAATACCAAGAAGTGATTAATTCTCTATCCCTAAGGTCTTGGGAACGCGTACCTTCTTCCTTCGAATAAACTGAGAATGGTGCATGATAATCTGCCACTAAATCGGGTTTATCTTAGCGGAGACTTAAAGGCACAGTTCATCAACCAATTTCTAAGCTGCCATGTTCTTTGGTGCCATTGGAAGAAGAAAACCTGCAAAAATAAGAAAAAGAGGGGTGAATTCTTTTTTTAGAGAGAGAGAGAAAAATCTTACCCAAATCTTCGTATTTTTGAATGATTAATGTA
Source organism: Erythroxylum rotundifolium (assembly GCA_027563915.1). Classification (NCBI taxonomy): domain Eukaryota; kingdom Viridiplantae; phylum Streptophyta; class Magnoliopsida; order Malpighiales; family Erythroxylaceae; genus Erythroxylum; species Erythroxylum rotundifolium. Next base: position 2,934 of record JAOSBO010219050.1, on the reverse strand, counting down.
TAAGAAGAGTAAAGGATTGTAAGGTTAATAAAAAGAGATGAAAAACATACCAAGAATCTAAAAGAAGATGATGGATTTTAGAGAGTGGGGGGAGAGTTTTCGAGGGTTAGAGAGAGAAGGTGTGAAAATTCTAAGAGTGAATGAAAGAAAAAAAGGGCGAGAGAAATTTAAAATTTCCCTCGAATGGAACTTTGACAATCTTGGGAATTCGCATCATTCCTATGGTCGTGGGATTTCTCTCCAGAAAGTTTCTAGATAGATCATGGGTTGTCACTCTAGAAAGTTTCTAGAGAGATTTCCCACGATTGTGAGAATCACTTCCATTCCCAAGATCATGGGATGGGGTGATTCTTCCACTTATAAGCCTTCTTCCAAGCCTAGCATGTATTCACAAAGATCCCACAACTTACAAACACATCAAAATAATATTATCAACAAAAAATTTAAAGAGAAAAACAAGATAAATTTCAAACAAATTCTAAATAAACATCAATCAAACTTAAATTAAACATAATCATCACTAAAGAACCAAACAAATAAATAAATAAAAACAATACAAAAGAAAGTAGAATTCTATTGGTTCCCTCCCATGTAGTGCTTCTTTTAACATTGGTAGCTTGATTCTCCTTTTTGCTCATGGTGGCTCAAATGAATGGTACGGTAATAGTGCAGAAACTAATCTCAAACTCTTCACATGAGCTAACCTGGTATGGATTCCACCCTCGTGGTTTTCCTTCCTTCGCCTTCTCCTACGCAATCATTTCCTTTGATCACGTTCCCAAGGTCCTCAATATCTTCCCATCCTCTTTAAGATTCAGGTCCCTTGATATCTGTTAGGAGTGAAGGAGGATGATAGTCTTTCTTTGATACCTTAAAGGTTAATTGCTCCTTTCCTACTCTCAGTGTTAATTCATGCCCATCAACATCAATGATCGAACGAGAAGTAGCCAAAAAAAATCGTCCAAGAACCATAGGGTTTTCGTGTCTTCTCCAATGTCTAGTATGTAGAAATCCACAAGAAAGATGAATCTGTCAATTTGTACTTGCACGTTCTTAATGATCCCTTTAGACTAGTGCACCATTCTGTCAGCTGTTTTCACCAATATCTTAGCGTGCTCTAACTCTGCTAAACCCAACTTCTGACTAAAAGTATAGGGCATTATGTTGATACTAGCTTCCAAATTCACGAATTCCCTAGCTATCTTAACTCTATTTATACTACATGGAATGAAAAAGTCCTCTGGGTCTTCTTTCTTTTGTGCTCTATGTGGACTTTCTTATGATATGTGCTCCTTCACCTCTTTTTTGACTGGTTCCTTTAACTTGAGCCTTGTTTGGAGTTGATTCGTTACGTCCTTAATTCTGTTGGACTTAACCTCTTTAGAATTTCTCACTGCCCTTCTTGCAAAAAACTCTCACTGAGCAAAAATAGGATATGGAATCCTAGGTTGAGGCTCCTTGATAGGCTCACTTGGAAGGACTTCCAAAACTTTTTGTTCTTCTATCTTATTCTTTCCTTCCATCTCATGTTCAATATCCCTTTCTGAGTTTACGTGATGGCTATGATCTGTTCCTTTGGGTTGACCTTGGTATTGCTTAGTAGGTTACCTGCATTTCTAGAAGATAAAGCATTAGCGAGTTGACGTACCTAAACCTTTAAATTATGGATGGATGATGCGAGGTTCTTCATAATCTGGCCAAACTTTGCTTCCATCATCTTTTGACTATCCTCCTGGCTTGCATACATCCTCTTCTGATTATCCTCTTGAGTTACCAGTTTAGACGCTAAGACCTCCATCATCTTATCCATCTTGCTCTCCATTCATTCGATTCGATCTTGTTGAAATCCTGGAGTTCCTTGTGGTCTCGATCGGTCACCTGCAATGTTATTACTCTAAGAAAAATTTGGGTGATTTCTCCATCCCGAATCATAATTATTGGAATAAGGATTGTTACCTGTTTGCACCTGACCTAGGTAACTTACCTATTCAGTACCACCGACTCCTAACAAGAAACACTCGACTGAGCTATGGTTGTTCTGTCTACTCAGCTCGCATTGTGCTTGCATCGCTTTAGCTGTAGAGGAAGATGCTCCTTGCATGTTTTTTAACTACTTCATGAGGGTCGTAATTTATGCCTTCAAGGTAATAACGAAGTCAATAGTTGTCATACCTTTTTGTTCCTTCTTCCCCTGCTTACTCCTCTGGCTAGACCACATACAACTGTTGCTCGCCAACTCCTCCAAAAGATCATGAGCTACTTCCACATTCTTCCTCATTAATGAACCTCCGGCGGCTACATCAATAGTTCCTCTCATGCTTGGGTTCACTACATTGTAAAACGTCTGTAGTAGAAACTCCCTCGGAAGGTTATAGTGGGGGGCAGCTTCTCTGTAGTTCTTTAAATCTCTCTCAAACCTCATAGAGAGATTCCCCATCGTTCTGTTGGAAATTCGTGATCTCCTTGATAATCCTCGTCATCTTGATCAACAGAAAGTACTTTGTGAGAAATGCTTGGAAAAGCAGCTCCTAAGTAGTAATCTGCCTCGATTTCAGGGAGTTGTACCATTCTTTCACCAAGATTTTCAACATGAAAAACAAATAATCTCAGCTTAACTATATCATCGGGCATTCTGTTAAATCAAAAAGTGTTGCAGATATCTAAAAAATTAGCAATGTGGGCATTCGGATCCTCGTTGGATAACCCATAAAATTGTACACTATTCTGCAATATATTGTGGAGTGTCAGCTTTATCTCAAAATTGTTCGCTTAAACCACCTGTCTCACAACTCCTTAAGGACTGAATATTGGTCTCATAAAGTCCATCAGTGTCCTCTCATCTTGTCCTTGTTGTCCTTTGTTGGACCCCGATTTTTAAGTGGAATTTAGAAATAATAAGTAAAAAGAAATGAGTGTTATTATGTATATGTTTAG
>JAOSBO010219043.1:0-15327 GCA_027563915.1 Erythroxylum rotundifolium | reverse complement strand
ACTAAGTCACTTTAACTTTCATAACCATACAAATCTATTCAACTCCCAAAATTATCAAAATCTATCAATTCTTTCCTATAAGTATAAATACATTTATGCCTAAACATATACATAATAACACTCATTTCTTTTTACTTATTATTTCTAAATTCCACTTAAAAATCGGGATCCAACACCTTGTGGATATAGTGATTATTTATGATCATTTTTACGAGCGATTTCTTCTAACTATTTATGGTTTATGGTGTGAAGGCTTAAATCTAAGTTGTGAAACAGTTTTTTTGCATTCATTATAGCTTATGGTACCCAATTTTGAGTGGATGTTAACTTCTGCACATAATACTTCATTGAGTATTTTTTCTACTTAACTAGTTTTAACGGCTTTTAAACTACATGATCTAAATACTTCTTATCTTAACCTTTGACCCTATTATAACCTTGAAAAGTCATTTGATTCATAATTATGTATGTAAATCTTTAAAGGTGGAGAACTAAAATCATATGCAAAGTCGTGAAATATCTTAACCATGAAAGGTGCTTAAGTGTACCTGTAAATTTATCTTATTTCTAAACACAACTTATCAAAGTCTGCCCCTAGATAACTCAGTTTTAAGGGAAATGATTGTTGATTGATCATGAGTAAGAGCATTGAATGTTTAGTTATTGTAATGGTTTTGAAAGTTTTTATTTTTTTCTTATGACCATCTATTCTTAGGAAATATGAAAAAGGATGAAGTGTTTTCTTTTAACTTTAATTTTTATTTTTGCCCTAGGACAGTCAAAAGCTAGGTGTGGGAGAACATTATAAATGCTTAATTGTTCATAAATTTATTCCCTAATGCTTAGTGATCAATGTTATTTTGGACTTAAGATATTTATTTTGGTTCATATTTAGCTTTAGGTTTAATTTGGAGGAAAAAGAACCAAAATGAGCTAAATCTGCATCCTTGGAGTAGTTCTATAGATGTTTGATCTTATTCGCTTTTGTAACAGCAAGAAAGAGATGAATTATGGTGAAGACAAGATAAAGGAATGGAAGAAATGGAGTTACTGTAACTTACTTGGTCGTGTATGGGAATGTGTAACTCATTAGAAATACATACAAACTCAAAGACATTATTTCAAGCAATCCTAAGACTTTCATGCCCATATAGGGACTTAATCGGTTGTGTAAGTGCGAAGTTACACATTCCCAAAGAGATACATGACCAACTTACACGGTCACTTACACTACTATGCAGCTAACCGTGTATAACCACGTAACTTTAATTTTACACTATAAATGGTCACTTAAGAAGCCAAAAAGTATATAAAGATATTGGAGACTCAAAAGGAGGCAGATTCCTTTCCCTTTGGAGAGCTATGAGGAGCTAAACTTCATTAGATGCCTTTCACTTCGGAAAAATATGAAGAGCCAAACTTCATCTTTCCAGTTCAAAGAGAATAACGAGGTCTATGAACATGTTTAGGTGTTGATTAATCTAGTGATGTTGTTATTAACTCTTTTTTAGTATTGACTATGTTATTCTATGTTTAATGTTTTGGATTTATGTATGAATGATTTAGAAAGACCTAGTAGATTATTCATGTATAGATTCACTGTCAAAATCTATATTGCAATATGTAATCTTTGTAACTCTGATTCACTTCTAGTAAATTAATGGCTACACATCATCAGAGATAACATATCATAGGTTTAATAACTTGAGTTTACGTAGTTATTGCCTAGATTAACTTATTTTCCTATTCTTTAATGCAATTGTCATACTAAACCTAGAGAGCTTATTTTAGGTTGTCTAATAATTAGACCAAATTAAAGAGTTTGATTTAATTAGATACAACCTAAGGAAAAATTGGAATTAACAAAGTTTATTATTAATCTACGGTTAATAGTTGCAAAGAGATGTAAGAGAACAATATGACGATTAATTGTGAACATTTGTATGAAGATCAAAATTGAACCGTGAACAAGATTCAAAACATGTCGATTAATCCTTGCAATTTTGCACTGTTTGATTTGATTTGTCTGTAGTTTAATTTTACTTTATTTTCTTAATTGAATTCAACCAAAAACTCCTCTCTCTCATTTCTATATACCGATTGATTCATTACAAAAGCTAAAAACACACTCTGTATGGAAATGATATTTTCTCAGCACCACTGCAAATTTAATTATGCAGGGTTAAGTTTTATTTTCTAATATATTCAATGTTTACCAAGCATATCAAAGCAGCTCAGCGGTAAGAGTAGCTCTTGTGTAATTATATTTGATCGTATAGTCTCATAACCATCATCATCATCATCAAGACCATTAAAAATTGATGAATTATTTATGCATGTGATGAACTGAATGAGAGGAATGAATAATATATACTTTCTTACTATTCGGGGTGCCCATGGTATATACATACTGATATCATTTGGTATCCTTCTTAATTTAGGTCACCTAAATATATACCATATCAAATATGTACATATATTTACAAGATATTGCCCCAATTCTTCCTCCACTTTGATTCATCAGGTCTGGTTGAAATTGGTTATGTGATGTAGTTTTGATATCTTGGTGGATTTCCTTGAAACACTTGGAGGCCTGCATGATCGAGGATCGATGCTTATACTTGCAGATAACACTTCCCGAGTTCTCAAGTTATCATCCGAATCTTTTGATGTTGCCGCGTTTGAGAATATAAAAGTAACAATATGAAAGGAAAGGGACATAAAGTTGTAAAATATGATGAATTTTGCCCGACTAATCACGATCTATTGCAGGCGCCAAATCAACTTTTTTATTTATGGTTACTGTGCAAAAATTCGATATGATGGTCATTCAGGCTACATGTGCAATTAAATTAGGCGAATCCTAAATTAGCTTTTTTGACTTGGAGGAGCGTCTAGTTATTCTCCCTTTTCCCACTATCGCTTTGAAGTAAAGTGAACTTTAGGCATAATGCTCCTATATCTTGAGAGTAAATAATATATTTTATTATCAGTTCTTTGTCAAAACTTGTTATTAACTAACACAAGAACTTGCATTCGGTACGTGCTCAGTGCTGCCATTCCTCTTAAGATAAAGAAGCTATCTATAGAAGTATTAAGATTTGTATAAAATTCTATCCTTTTCAGTTATCTATACACATCATGACCAATATTTTAACCCGTTCTTATTTTATAAAAGCATATCCCTGATTCAATAGACAAAGAATTGATTAGCACGTTTTCTATTCTAAAAGTCAATAATTTAAGTCCGTAATATATAGAATATTAATTGTTTGCCCATAGAAAGAATTGAAAGCAAAACTAGCAATATGTGGGTTGAGATTTGAGTGAAGGCTTACGGTGAATATAAAAATTAAAAAACATGACGACATTTCCAACTTATACCAGCTCGTTGAATTAGATATGAGTTTTGCCTCGTCGTTAAGAGCCTAATTTGTTGAATTCGATGTTAGTTACGTTTTTGCCTATTTGTCAATCAATACCAAGATTGTACGTTTTGCTTCCACATATACCTAAAGGATTTCCCACTGTATTCTAATTATAGTTTATCACTTGTTCTTACGTTACCCATGTCTGTTATCATCCAATTGATGATATAATTAATTTCAGCTTTAAATTTCTTTTTAATATGACTTAGGGATCTAGAACTCCTATCATTCGGCCCTAAAGAAGGAAATGGTATTTGACCTAAAGATCATTGACAACTAGTTGTTTTCATGGTTAATTGTAAAAAAAAAAAAAAAACTCAAACTTTACTCAATTTTATCATTATAGCCTGAATTTAAAAAAATGACAATTAAATGCTCAAACTTTTAAATTTTTTCAATTCTTACCTGACGTTAGTACCTTCGTTAATGTTCTCGATGTGGCTTGTCACATAAGATAGATACCTTTAACACTTAAACACGTCAGACATAATTAAACTAACTTAAGTTTCATTAAGTTGTTTACCTAAATTATGTCGTTTTACCCCTAAAACTTATCCACGTCAAACCTTTTTTTTTTGGAACAGAGGAACCGACAGTCGCTATCTTTTGAATGCACACTGAGTAAATCTCTAAATTAACCCAATAGCCTGCAAATCACACCAGCCGGGTATTTCGTACTAGGCAAATCCTGTATGACAAGCTCGATCAAGAGAGTGTAAGTAATAAGATTCGAACACAAGATCTTTTGGATCCAAAGCCCTCCAATCTACTAACTTAACCACACCCTAGAGGGCACGTCAAACTTAATTAAACTAACTAATTAAGTTTCATTAAATTATTTAACTAAACTGTGTCATTTTGGAATTGGATTTGTCTTATGTAACAAACCACCTCAGCAACATTAACAAATATTAAAGTATGATTAGAATTGAAAAATTTGAAAATTCAAACATTTAATTGCCATTTTTTAAAATCCTGATGATAATAATTACAAAATTAAGTAAAGTTTGATTTTTTTTAATTAACCCCGGTTTTTTGTATGCAGAAATTATATCCATCTTTGAAAGATGAGATGGCATGCTTATTTGTATTAATTTTGTTTTAAAATTCTATAAATTCTAGCCTTCTTAGTTTCCTTTCACTTCAAGAACCAAAAATTAACATATATAGGGGATTTACTCAACCTAGAGAATTAACGCATTGGTCAATAAGGGTTAAAAGGTTATGATAATTTGAGAGACTTTTAAACCGTAATTAAACTAGCTCCTTTCAAAATCCCACCACCGATATTTTCCAATTTAGCAACTAAATACTATTGGCTGTTATAGGTCATTGTGGAGAAGATGTACTACATCAACTTTGGGATTTACAGTGGCAAGCATTCCGTTAAAAGTTTATAGGCGTTAGTTAGTCGTTTAATGATGAGCTTTATCAAGTCTATGTTGTTCACTTTTATTAGACGTTGTTCGGGAGGAAACAAAAGTAGAGCCCTTTTTCCATAATGTAATGAGACATCAACGATCCCATCACGTACCCAAAATTTCAAAAAGTTGAAGGAGATTAATTACTTTTCGTGAAAAGGGTTCTTCATTTTATAAAATCTTAAATGCCAAACTAGTCGGTTGGTTTTTATCTCTGAAGAAGATAAGAAGTAAAGCTCATCACCACAGGACATAGCCTCTCGTTATTGCTTTTTCTTATGCTGCAGCTTCGGGGCAATTTCCTGCATTTTCTCTCTCACTGTTTTGGTTATTATCCAGTTAAAACCATCGTCTACATATCCAAGTATGTGGGTAGCTTTTCTCATAGTCATGAAAACACAAGGTAATAAAATACAAAATATATCTCATTGGCATAGGGAAGGAGAGAGGAATAAAATCCCCATAGTAACCAAAACATAGCACCTTAGACAAAAGTTAGGACAAGGGAAATTTTCTATCAAATCCTCTCTCCCAATTATTCTATATGAATGAAATTTAATAGAACATTATAAAAACACCATAATCGGAACTGAAGAACTGATCCCGGAAATTTCAAATTGTAATAATGCCACTGAGTGTAATAAGGATATAGGTAAGAGATTCCTCTATTCCAAAACGCCATGCTTGTCTGTTTACGCTGATTATAAAGGGAAAGAATTGGTCCTCAGGTATTTTTGGTTCGGTGAAACTATAAAGATGAAAAATTTATATATAAAACGTAACATATTCTAATTTACGTTTTATTATTGATCAAATTCGCCGTCTGTGATACCTTTCCTTTTTTTTGATAGAAAGTTAAGAATCGACAAAATAAAATCTTGGCTTAGATAAGTAATGTAATAAAGAAGACTTCTATCTTTTTAATTTAACTGGAGGATCAAGCATAAACTTAGTCCTATAATTTGAGTAAGGAAAGAATTGTGATGGTAGTTTCCGTGGTTTTGAAGAAAAGGATGACATTGTATGAAACTAAAAAGCTTGTTGGCAGGAACTTCTAACATTTTACAGGACAAAGAGATGAAAGCAATTATTAATAAATTTGGCTACATATGCATCCAATCAAAAATTAAGTTTGACCATGCTAATCTTAAGATAATGATGGAAACATAATTATAGGGAATGCGTGTCATTAATTGAGCATAAAGATCGTCCATTGTGGTGGGACATATATAAATGATTTGGACAACAACTCTTCAAGGAGCATTCGATAATGCCACGTGGGACTCCAAGGCCAAGCCCTTGATACATGCTCAAGTGTTGATATCTAATAGGCCATGTTCACCGCATTAGGTAAAAGTTTACGGACCCTCCCTCCGCACCCGCAGGCATGTTTGTTACCTTTCACAGTAGCAGTAAGCTCTACATGACGGTGAGATGGGGGGAACAACATCATTTAGCCATTTAGGCGAGGCTTTGTAATTGTACAAGGACGACAGCGAACTTGTGTCTTAAGAGTTCAGCAAATTCTTAATGTCTTTTGCTTATTTTCTATCGCTTCACCAATTTATAAAATATTTAAAAATTTCAGAAGATTTGAAACATTATTAACCTCGGTTATAAATATATATGTTGACACGTTAACAAAATTCCGTAGCATCCTACCAACAAATGTGGCAAACATGCTTACTTCTTTTGGTAACTAAGGAAAGGTTTAACAAATCAAATCATTGATCACCACAGGCTTCAGGCTCGAGCGACATCAACACTCTATACAGAAGCTGCAATTTAGGGGATATGAAGTAGAGTTTTCAATCGACAACAAATCAAAGTATGTGTAATGTAAAAATGTGTGCAATCCCACGTGTACAATTCCCAATAGGGTTTAACTTATGGAAATAAACTATGTAAAAGGGACAGATTGACAGGAAGGGATGGGAGGGGAAGGATGTGACAGGCAGAGAAGGGAGAGTTGAAATTATTGGTCTCCACATAGAGAGGAATATCAAGCCGTCACACTTTGTATAACATCATCATCTCGACACTACAACACCACCTAACAAAAACTCCCACCTTAGCAATAAGCCCTAATACTACAACCCACAATCATTTGTATCTTTTCCTTACTTCGGATAGGCATCGTTTACAATTTAAGAATGATCCATCCGTCACCGTTCCTATATATGCACTTTGATTTGTGGTCTCACATGTGTTATGGGGGAATCGACTCCCCTTTATTTAGGGTTTTATTTTCAGATTACTAACATCAATGTCAAATTATAAGCCTATAATAAGATCCAAATCATTCTACACTAGCTAGCACCATGGAAAATCTAAATTTTAACCACCATATCAGAAATTTTCTTCTGTCACTACGTCGATCCTTTCTATCAAGTATTAATTCGGTTTCCGGTATTAATGTAAAGTAAAATCTATTTTATCCTGATTAACTTAATTTCGTTGATAAACTATGTTATTAGGTGAATAACAGTTGAAATGGTGATTATGATCTGTATAAACTACAAAAAGTCCGTCACTTCCATGTTAATCTGGTGGTTATATGTATACCCTCACGACCACGCATTAATTAACTCCCAGTTGATTCCGACAGGACCACAACCAACTAAAATTTAATAACTGTCCCTTCTTTCTTGTTCTTACATGTCTCCATAAAAGGGATATACCTATCTATCGATATCCTGTAATGGCGAAAATGACACATCAGCTAGTTATAAATGGCACTAAGACATGTTTTACAAGTTTTTTTTTTTTTTAGGGGGGACATGTTGTACTAGTTCTCCTGCTTGCGATTGAAATTCTTGACTGCGTATTGACAGTATGACGTGTGATTATATTATATTAACTATATTAATGGGAAGTTTAATCTTTCCGTCGCAGTCGTGGGTAGTACGTAGTGAAAGATTTTAGGTTCAATTATTTCCGTGGCATATGCTAAACATTGATGAGACCCCAGTCCAGTCATCATTTACAATATACCATCCTAATTATTATTATCGTATGATACAAGTTGCGACAAAAATCCTTTTGTCCATATTTCCATTATTATTGCCATTTTTCAAGCATTACTCATCCAGAAAAACAAGAAATCACCTAATTAATTTGTTTAACTTCCATCACAGAGTATGTGTTGATGGGCCTAATATCCTTCCATCGTTATCAGGCCCCAGGCTGAAGACAATCAACATGACCCACCTCTGCATCAAGCCGAAGTTTTTCTCCAGTGAGATCAAAAATTGAACAGATAGGACGCTTAACTAGTTCATGATTAGCTACTTTCTTTTTAAAATTTTCTTCTTGAGCTGTCCATGTTTTGGAGTCTTAGATGAATCAAATGGTTCACATGCTTAAGACGCATCGTTCTTGGGCGTACCATGGAAGGAATGGTCCCATCGGTTAAGGCGATCCCACCAATTAATTATAGGGATGTGTATGTACCTCAAACATATACATATAATAATAATTAAGCTTAATCAAGCTAGATCTGGGATTTACTAACCAAAGGGCAGCCCATGGTCCTCACTAAATGATTATCATAATATATGGATATTATAGTTTATATATACGTTTTAGCTTTACAATATTACGATTAACTACATATAATCATTCTCTTCTCTTGTGTTCCCTCTATATCCTGTTACAAATGAAAGGAACCGTACCTTTTTTTTTTTTTTTTTGCCCCTGTAACAAGGCAAATGAATGAGAAAACCTCTTGAGATTCTACCTGATTGAAAATTTGACATAACATGGTGACGCAAAGAAAAGGGCAACGTGATAGTGAGTTGATTATAACAAGACACGGAATGTTAAGCCTCTCGTGAACTATATATTAATGTTAGGTATCGTATGTAGTTTAACAAAATTTGTCTCAAATAAGCAAAAAATATGTTTTAAATTTGTAAAATAATATGGTTTATTCAGGGGCGAGATTGGAGCCTACCTCTTATTTTAATTGATAATTTTCCTTAACCTAGTTTTTAGATTTATAGGATTAGACGTAAAGAAAAAAATGATTCATGGTCATAGCGTGATATGCAAGGATTTCGGGGGGTGAAATCTGCTTTTGGAATAACACTTGATAATAAACAAGAGGAAAATCAGAAGACACATCGATGTGATTGTCTTTGGTCAATTATTTCTTCAAAATATTCATAATCACGGGAATTACCCTTATCATTCGCAGGTTCCTATTTGTGTACACTAGAAAATTAAAAAGTTGTTGCGTAAATTATTAAAAACAAAAGAACAAAAGATCTTCTTACAATAAATATAAAGGGGTGTTTTGGAAGGTTTCTCTCTAATATTAGTGTTTGGATTTTGTCCATACAATATTTTTCATCAATCGCTAGCTATAAAATTTTCATAACCCTCCCACAAAATAGATTTCTTGCAACTTCGGTCTTTCTTGAAACTTCATACTACAACTAACAAGTTACGCCTATACAATAGCATGGACCCTATATGCTAGAACACTATAAGAACTTCTAAGTGGCGAAGCCGCTTGTCGCCCTGACTATTTAGATACACAACGCCAACCTCTGCCTTCCCACTCATATGTTTCATATCCCAAACTAAGAAACCAGACACCTTTCTCTCAAACAAGAAGTTTAATATATCCATTCCCCCTTCCTATTTTAATCTTTGAAACTTAATTATACTTTCCATATTCGCTCACCTTTCTTCTCTTGCCTTTCAAAAGACTAGAACAAATGGGGCTCAGAGACATTGGAGCAACACTGCCTCCTGGTTTCAGGTTTTATCCGAGTGACGAGGAACTTGTATGCCATTATCTCTACAAGAAGATCACGAATGAGGAAGTTCTTAAGGGTACTTTGATCGAAATCGACTTGCATACTTGTGAACCATGGCAGCTTCCTGGTAAGAGTATTATCCATAGCTTCCTGTTTCTTTACAGATTCGCTCTCATCTCCTACATTATGTTCACACTTGACATTTAAAATAAGTCCTTTAAGCTTCAAGGGGTACGAGACTGACAAGTATATATGTAGAAAACAGACGACACATATTAAAAGTTATCCCATATAATATAGAAAGAGAAGCACGAATATTAGAGGATATACAATTTCATATAGTATCTCAAGTCACTTTAGTATGATTTTCCTGGAGTTTTAATCGTGTGGTAGTAATCGTAGCCAACCAATGAGTATATTGTTAGCTGCTCTCTCTTATTCTTTTCGGGATTTTGTTTACTCTGGCTATCTTCTTTTTTTTTTTCTTTAATTTTACGTTGGATTACCATACAGAGAGCAAGCAAATAATCCTTTCTTTCTCTTCTCATCATTCTTGAGAGAATACCCTACTATAATCCCGACCGCAAGACCATGTTCTGCATAGTTATACACTTATCTCCTTTTTATGGCTTTGAGGCAGAGAACCAATTACTTGGTAAAGAAAACAAGAATTTAGTTTATTTGAACTTCATGCTTTTAAGTGGGATTGGAAGTTGATTTTTGGTTCCGTATTATTCTTTTCATATTTACTTTTCTTTCTCTCTTGAGCCTGTAGTTTCCCACCTCATAAATCACCATAAGTGAGGACTACAAGAGTTGCTTCCTCTAAGCAATTCAAAGAAGAGTAATTTCTCATGGTTACTTTAGCAAGATTAAGTTCATACGCCTTTCTGAGGATTCTTATCCGCTAGAAAGATTTTGCTTTCATGCCAAGTCATAGGCTCGCCTACTTAGAACTTTCCTATACATCATATCCTCGCTTTTATGTATGCACATAGTGTGTACTATTCCCCATATGAGAAATATTCTCAATGTTTTTCAACTTTCAACATAGTTTTAAATTGTAGTCCGCAACTGTAATTACCAATATAATATTACAATGACGATTCAGGTTACTATTATAACTGGCTGTAATTTCGATTATATTTCTCATAGTTATTCTTATGTTATTGTACAATACAATTTGCAGTCAGTAATTTAAAACCTGATCAAAAACTTAATTTGTATGCATATAAACTTATGACATGCAATTTAGCTAGTTAACTGTCTATCTAGCTAAAAAGCTGGTGGCAATACAAAGTTCTCTATATGTATGGGCTGCTGTCCGCGAGTATGCACCCCAGCCACGTTAGTGATGATGTTTGGTGCCTGTATTTGCTTATACGGAATTTTGCTCTTCTTTCTTGACTCAACTTGTATGAACTGGCAACTCCAATAAGCAGTATAATAATTCATCATGGGTTAGCCCAAGTACTTTCCTCTCACCGCTGGTTTACGTTATACGTTAAACTCCATCCATGAGTGGCATAACCTTTTCCTTTTCAAGGGAAGAATAAATACACGATGACTAATTAGTATTTACTAGTGATTTCCGTCTTTTAATATATTTTTAATTTTTTGGTATAGGGAGAGGTACATGCCTTATATAGAAAATTCTCATTATGATGTCTCGACTTTGTAAGTCGTGACTTATTCTAAACGTTCACATGAACAATTACATATACGTTACATGTAGACTAGGGCCAATTGAGGTGATGAGAAAGGATGAGAATCCAATTTTTTAAGAAATATCAAACTAAAGATAACGACGCCAAAATGCATTATAGAGACAAGATTTTCCAAGCATGAGCTGCGATGCTTTAAAGAGAAACTTTTGCTGGGTCACTTTTGATTCTGATTGATAAACTTACATATCTTATACACCAAGTAATTTCCTCTTTTTCCTGTTCTAATTCACTTTATTACCCATGTTCTTCAGCTACTCTTACATAAATAAGTCAATCCGTAGGCCAATCCTTGCTGTTTAGCTATTGATATTTATGTGAGATGCAAGTTAAATATGAAAAGAAATTTTGAAAAGTGAACAGGATAGCCTTTTCCTTCTCCTCTTCACGGAAGCTAGCATGTGGCATCCACGATATAGCTTGCACCATCTTTCAAACAAAATTAATAAGTAAAGATCGTTTTCATTCGATAAGAAGCATGATTCTAAAGTCTTGCAGGGTTATCTTTTTATAATTCTCCTTCAATTTAATAAGTATATAAAAATTATTATGCCTAGGTTTCTTGAACATAACTCATTAAGTTGACGAGGACTTAACGACAGACCGATTCTCATTAATTGCCAAACAATGTATGAAAAAGTTGGCCACACGTTGATCAATTATTGGGAAGAAAACAAAAATAATAAAATCGTAACATGTTTGCAAATCGAGTTTGGATAAGTGTAACTTCCACACAGTATGTTTTTGCAAATTATAATATGCGGTTTCATGATTACTACATTGAAACCCCCTCCGTTGAAAGCAGCAGACAAAGTGCCATGTTCATGAAAGCTTTATTTTATCTAACCATTTGCCGATTTGACGCACATGTCTCAGAGGTGGCTAAGCTCAACGCCAATGAATGGTACTTCTTCAGCTTCAGGGATCGAAAGTATGCTACTGGGTTCAGGACCAACCGAGCCACGACATCTGGATATTGGAAAGCTACAGGGAAAGATCGCACAGTGCTTGACCCCACAACTCGTGAGATTGTGGGGATGAGAAAGACTCTAGTCTTCTATAGGAATAGAGCTCCCAATGGAATCAAAACCGGTTGGATCATGCATGAGTTTCGGCTCGAGACCCCACATATGCCTCCTAAGGTGCGCTTTCTTTATTGCACTCTCGTCCACAGTCCAACTTGAAGAATTATTCTCTACATGAAATGGTTTTATTCATTCACTGGAGTTAGTAGTTTCTTTTGTTCCTCCATGACAAGTTACAGTCTAAAATTGATAGCAACCAACCACCTTCTGCATGGATGGAAACAGCGGAAGAGATAAAAGTTGGTCATACTTACCTTGTCAGGTTAGCTAGACATTAGTAAGTACCATGTTGTCTTTTAGGGAACTTAGAGGAAAGTGGTCATGCAAAGCTGTCCAATGTCCACTTTGGACTGTTATTTATATATAGTTATCACATTAACTAGAAAGGTGAATAAGAGAGGAAACGTGGAAGGATAATGTGGTCAGGGAATAAATGTACATGTCCTGCATATAATCTATGGGATAAGAGTGATCATAGACAAAATTTCCATCTCTTTATCTCGACAAAAATGCCTGTGTTGAAAAATTAGGCATCTCACCTAAAGATTTAGAGTGGTGATATATATAATTTATACTGTTACATGTTTCATTAGCTTACTAGGCCAAGAATTTGAATGATAATATCACAGGAGGACTGGGTGCTGTGTAGAGTATTCCACAAAAGTAAGGAAGAGGACAGCGTGATGAAGCGCAGCCCACAACTTAGGTTCGGGACAGGAACAGTTGGTGTTCCTCCGAACTTGGCAACATCACCGAATTCTACTGACCAAAATCCAGCTCGTGGATCGTACCAGCTAACAGTCTCGCTATCTTCAACCCCTGCTCATCACCAGAGCTCTTTCTTAAGCCTACTTCAGCTTTCTCAGGAAAGGGACGTCTCCAACTCCATCCCAGACATCACCTCCAAATGGGACAATAATAAAGATTATGAGTTCTTGTGGAATGACTTGAACTTGGAAGAAAATAGCTTGGGAGATGGAGGTGTTTCCAACTTGGAGGACATGAGACTTGAGATCGATAACAGTATGGTTTTCCTATAAGAATATTATTTTGTTTTGAGAAGCATTTGACGGTGAATACCCATTTGTTGATCTATGTTGTACTTGTAGTGTTTGGGTTTGTGGGACAAATCAAGAGCTTGGTCAGGAAAAAAAAAGTCCTTAGGAATTATTTATACATATATTTAATGTATGCTAGGCTGTGGTTGAGGTTTAGTTTCTGTAAATATTATTGGCATCTGTACAATTAGGAAAATTTTATATTAGTGTTATTCTTTATCAGCATATATACAAAGCAAGCATTAATTTAATGGTTTCTCTTTCTCAATTAAGCAAGAATTAATTTAATGGTTTCTCTTTCTCAATTACTTTATGAAGACACGGATTAATAATTATCCATAATTTCACTAATCTTAAAATTAGATTGTTTTAAATTTATTATACAAAAAATTATACAAAAATAATTATATTGATAATTTGTTCATGTACAAGATTTTAATTACAACTTCAATAATACTTATATAAAAAATATAATAAATATAGATTAGTTTACAAGACATAATACAAATCACTTAGCCTCATTTTCATCTTTGCTGCTTACATAATTCGGGCCAAATAATTTTTTGAGATACCTTTCATACTTGGCTAACTTTTTTTCAATAAGTTGTAATTTAACTTATTTTCTTTTTCAAGATGTTGAACGTATGTTGATCTTGAAGAGGATGAAATAATTGACTTACATTCAAACCCAAGACTTTTGATATATTCGGATCGTGTACCAGGCACCTTATTGCCAATGTCTTATACATTTGCCTCATTTTCCTCAAACAACGATGTTTGCAGTAACTCTTGGATCTTATTCTAAAATTGAATAAATAAAACCAATATTTAGTGCAAGTATTATTAATTGGTACTACAAAAATAAATAAACTTAAACTTTAAGTAACTTTTTATACTTACATAGTTCCTTTCCGCTTCTTCAGACATCCACCCTTAACCTTCCTCATATTGAGTGAGTTTGTACAGTGTGATCTTATCTCACTCTTGTCCATATAGTTCCTTTTCACATTTTTTAATGAAAAAAATACAATGCACAGTAAATGATATAGTGTTTATTGATATAATTATAACTTATAAACAAAGATCTTACATATTCATTTTGTACGACAACAAAAAATTTGGAGTCTTGGTTGTAATGAGTTTTCATTTTTCCTCTATTCACTTGACCTTCTCACATTTTTCCTAAATAAAGAAAAAGATAGTCATTAAATCATCTGACAAGATTAATGGAAGTAAATGTGAAGGGAAAGAAACAAACCTGAATGTTGGGAGAGGCCTAATAATCAAACAAATTATTCTAATTTTCTAGAGACATCCATTCCAGGAGATGTCTTTTTGCGTCTACATCCGAAGGAAAAGATTTGTAATACTGATGCAACCTATAATGACAATCCCTTGTCCTTTATTTCAACAATAAACTGAAAAAATTTGAAACATTAAGGTTGTTGATATCGACAATAATCAATTTCACTTGCGAACTGTTGGGCCTCGTTTTCAAAGCCTAACATTCGGAGGCCAAAATGGCCTGGAGGGCCCATCGCTCATAAATTTTGGAGCAGATTTGGGAAACTTCCAATTGGAATTTCAATCTGGAATCTTCATAACTTTTGTTCCCTCATCAACTGAAGTTTCTAAAGACATCAAAAACTCTTAATTTGGTTCAGAAATAAAGAAGTTATGGCTAAAACACTTTTAGCTCTTATTAATCCGAGACTGAACACTATACCCTACTTCAATTCTGGAATTGAAGATCTTGGGGCCTATTTTAAAAATTTATTCCTTCAGATAAATTGTAGCTCCATGTATCTAGTTTGTTTTGCAACTAGAATCAACTCAATTGGATCT
>JAOSBO010219009.1:0-11463 GCA_027563915.1 Erythroxylum rotundifolium | reverse complement strand
TAAGCTTGAAACAGGAGGAACCCGACAGTTTATCTGCCTTTACTGGAAGAGATGGCTAAGCTTAGAATAAGCTTGAAACAGGAGGAACCCGAGTGTATTGTTGCTAATTTCATAGTAAGACCATTACTCAGAGAGAAAGTTAGGGAATTACAAGCACAGGATGCAGAATTAAGTAAGCTCCGAGAAGAAATTCTGAAGTGGTGGTGAGAGATGACGAACTCATGACTATTGGAAATAGGCTTTGTATCCCAGAGGTCAAGGAGGTGAAGGATGAGATACTAGATGAGTCACACAATGCACCTTATGCCATGCACCCAAGTAGCACCAGGATGTACAATGATCTGAAAGAACATTTCTGGTGGAAAGCATGAAGATAGATGTATTAGAATATGCAAGTAAGTGTCTAGTGTGTCAAAAGTTAAGGCTGAACACTAGGCACCTTTAGGCAAGTTAAGGTTATTGTCCATTCCTGAGAGGAAGTGGCAAAGGGTGACTATGGACTTTTTGATGGGTTTGCCTAAGACTAGTAGGAAGCATGATGCCATATGGGTTATTGTTGATCGGTTGACAAAGTCAACTCATTTTCTAGCAATTAAAGAGACTGATTCCTTACATGTGCTAGCAAAGAAGTATATTGATGAGATAGTACGATTACTTAGGATTTCAAATTCCATAGTTTCTAACAGGGATCCTCGATTTACTTCGAGATTCTAGGGAAGCTTACAAGAGGCTATGGGAATCAAATTGAGTTTTAATACTGCTTTTCACCCTCAGACAGATGGTCAATCTAAAAGGACCATTCAGACACTTGAGGGAATGCTCAGGGCATGTGTGATGGATTTCAAAGGAGCTTGGGATGAACATTTGCCATTGGTCTAATTTCCTTACAACAATTCATACCATTCGAGCATTCAAATGGCTCCTTATGAAGCACTATATGGAAGGAGATGTAGAACTCTTATATGCTGGGATAAAGAAGGAGAAAGGAAGCTGATGGGACTAGAATTGGTTCAGATGACAGTGGACAAGGTTAAGTTAGTTAAGCAAAGGCTTAGGGTAGCCTACGATAGGATGAAAAGTTATACTGATACACACCAAAAGGAGATGGAGTATGAAGTTGGTGAGAAACTGTTCCTTAAGACATCTCTTTGGAAAGGAGTCATGAGATTTGACAAGAAGGGAAAGTTAAGCCTAAGATATGTGGGTCCTTATGAAATTCTTGAGAGGATTGGACTGCTAGCCTATAGGTTGGCGTTGCCTCTAGAATTATCACAGATTCATGATGTCTTCCATGTTTCCATACTGAGGAGGTATAGGTCAGATCCATCTCACATCATTCAAACCTCTGAGGTTCAGTTAAGAGATGATCTAAGTTATGAGGAAAATCCAGTGGAGATTTTGGATACCAAGGAGAAGGTTCTCAGGAACAAGACAATTAAATTGGTCAAAGTCCTATGGAGAATCCATTCGGTGGAAGAGGCCACGTGGGAGCCACTAGAGGCCATGAAAGAGAAGTATCCACATCTTTTTTATGACTCAGGTAATAATTTCGAGGAAGAAATTCTTTTAAGAGGGGGAGAAATGTTGGGCCCCGAATTTTTTTTATTATGTTAGTAAGCATGATTTGAATAAATTTTATCATCTTGTTGGATAAATCATTTTTAATTGGAGTTTAATTATTATGTCAAGCTTAGGAGGATTTATTTCATGGATTGATGGAAATTGGAAGTATTAAATAGAAGAATTAAGATTCAGTTAGAGTATAGTATGGTGTAAACTAAATTGAAGAATTAAGAATGCATAAGAGTATTTTGGATGGATTACTTAAGGTTAGAAGCACTAAGGCATTAAAGGAAAGGGTAAAGTAGATTTTCCTCACCCATTGAGGGTAGAATGGGAAGAGAAAAAGATTGTCTTGTAAATAAGAAGACAAAAATGTGAAGGAAGGAGAGAAAATTAAAAGTAAAAGAGAGAGAAAGAAGAAGAGAGGTTTCGGTGAAGTTAAAAATATGTAGAGCTTTGAACTAGGTCATGAATTTTCTTAGTTTTAAAGAGAGAGTTGGAGGTTACTCAAGAAGAGAAAAAGAAAGAGGAAAGGAAGAGCTTTCTTTAGAACAAAAAATCTCATTATTTGGTGAAGATTTAAGGTAAGTTGATTTTAATGTTTTGGAGTTTTAAAAGGTTTTTGGTTTAAGGAGCTTAAGAAATATATGGGTTTAAATATCCTAGGGTCAATTTCATGCTTTTGGTTCTATTGGGTGCTCCAATTTGAATTTCTATTGAATGGGGATTGTTTTCATTTTTAAAGGAAATCAAGAAAGGCAAGATAAGCAAGAGGAAGGACATCCTTAAGCAAGTTTATATGACACTTTTATAATTAAGTAATAAGCCCTAATGTTTCTTTAAAAAAAGAATGTTTTAAATGTCTTCAAGTGTGTTGTAAATGTGCCATCTGTTTGCATATGCATTGTGATATTGAATTATGAAATGAATGATGAAAATGATTTTGAAACATTTTTATGATTATGATATCAAGTTTTGGAAAAATGTCGTTGAGGGCATAAGTTTACAAGATATGAAATGCATGATTATATGGGTTTGTGGTGGTCCCCTAAGTTAAGTCAAGTGCACTTGTCTAAAGTCTTCTCCCGCCTACCCGCAAGTGACATGGAGCTCCTTCATGGACTCCCATAAGTTCACAACTATGCAAGACCATTAAATGGAATTGCGATAGTACATATGTTCACGGCTACACATGACTCTTATGAGAAATGGGTAGTACGCATGTTTTTGATCCACCCAAACCAATTTAATGTGCTTATGTGTTAGCAAGTTGATGCATACTTGACTTTTCTTATGAATTGTTTGATAAAGTAAAAATTTTGTGAAATAAGTATTTGATGATTTTTCATGCAAAATAACTATTGTTTCTAAAATGTTTAATGCAATGATTTTTGAAAATGGTTTTGCTTATTTCTGGATTATAAATCTGTTACCCACGAGCGTAATCATCCCTCCCAAATTCTGTCCCATTTAGGTGAAGAGCAAGAGGTTGAGTAAGTCAAGAGTCAATGCTTCACTCCAGCCTGCATGTTTCTTTTGTATTCTTAAGTTAGATTTTTTTGAGAACTTAAGGCTTTAGCCACATTTCAAGCTTTACTAGTTCAAGTGTGTTGATGTTGTGGCTTGTAATGTCATTAAATCTTTGTAAAGATTTTTTGCTTATTAATATGAATGGAATGTATTTTGGGTCTGTTATGACCACGTAAGTTTTCACATGGCATTTGATGTTCATGTGAGTTTGATGCTTTGGGAAGTAGTTGGTAATTATGTTTCTGGTGTATTGGGTCCTTGGAAATTGAATGAATGAGGGTGGTTGAAAAGATTTAAGTTTGCATTAAGTAAGGTAGATTGCAAGAAGAAACACAGACGAAAGGAATCATCTGTGATGACGTTAAAAGATAGACCCAAGGAAACACAATTGCAAGGAAAACACAGACAAAAGGAATCGTCTGTGATGGCATCAGAAGACAGACCTAAGGAAACACAGACTTTCGTCTATGATGACGTCAGATGACAGACCCAAGGAAACACAGACGCAAGGAAAACACAGACGAAAGGAATCATCTGTGATGACGTCAAAAGACAGACTCAAGGAAACACAGATGCAAGGAAAACACAGACGAAACGAATCGTCTGTGATGATGTCAGAAGACAGACCTAAAGAAACACAGATGCAAGGAAAACACAGACGAAAGGAATCATCTGTGATGACGTCAGAAGACAGACCCAAGGAAACACAAACGCAAGGAAAGCACAAACAAAAGGAATCGTCTGTGATGTCATCAGAAGACAAACCCAAGGAAACACAGATGCACGGAAAACACAGACAAAAGAAATTATCTGTGATGACTTCAGAAGACAGACTCAAGAAAAAACAGACAAAGCGTGAAAGACAGACGATTAGAAGTCAAACACAGACGATAAGAAGTCAAACATAGACGATAGCCAAACCCAGACGATAGACGAAAGACAGACAGTAAAAAGACAGACGATAGAAAGATAGACGATAGAACACAGATGATAGGTGGTCAACATAGACAAAGAAAGTCAACTATAGATGGTAGACCACAGATGATAGAACACAGACGAAAGGTGGTCAACACAGATGAAGAAAGTCAACCACAGACAATAGAACACAAACCATAAGCAAACACAAATGATAGGTCAACCATAGATGATATAAAGAAGAAGTTGAGGCCAATACGTTGGGCAGTTATTTAGTTGAAGTTAGTTACAGAACTCAATTAAATAATGGTTATTAACAAGAAGTGGTTATCAAGGATCAAGAAGCAATTAGGGACCTAAGCTATAAGTACAAGTCAAGGCACAAAATGTACTAAAGAGGTTAAGATGAAATTTCAAGTTGAGGATTGTTTTGGTGAGGGCACTCCACCTTTGTGAGATATGCGTCCAGATGTTACTTAGGACGTCGGACACATTTCCCCCAAAGGGCGAGGTCCCAACAGCTGTGACAGTTCCTGTTTCTTTAGTTAAATCAACATCATAGCGGCATCTACGTTTGCAAACAAAAGTTAATGAGAAAATGTATGTTACTTGATATAATAATTCATTTACGATGAAAGCTTGTTAGAAAAGAAAGGAGATTATAAAAAAATAGATTAAAATCAGAAATTTCCGAAATGCCTAACGGACGTGACATGTTAAATCACTCCCATGAGATAGGGTTGTCACGAGTGTGATAGACAACAATTCGTCATCTTCTATATTATTCTCATAGGTGTAAGTCACACCTATTACGTTGGATGAATATTTTAAGTCTTCCCTTCATTCGTTTGGTTGTTTACAATATTAACTTGCTAATGTTGTAAAACAATTTTAATTTCCCAACAAATACCTTTCATCAGAAGAAAAGACAAAATTAAAAAGAAAAAAGGGAAAAAGAAATGTCTGAGACTCCTTGCAAGAATTACAAGTGAACGTAATTCCATATGTAGTGACTATTGAGCGAAAGCATTTTTGTAGGCCAAATGCCAATACTTTTGCAAAATGTGTTGAAAGAAAATATGAACGTTAATCCATATTGCTTGCAAACATATAGATAGATTTTTGTTAGAAATATTAATATCAGATAGACAATATGTGAAGCAGAAAGCTTATAGTAGAATATAAATTGTATTTACCTTACTGGTGGACTTTAAGAATATGATTTTAGTAATTTTTTGATGTGATCCGAAAGACAAATCAGGATTATATCTGATACAAGCTTGTTGGTTAACAAGGACTTTGAGCTCCTTAGTATTTCGTTATGCCCTGAAAAATGATAATTATAAATGTAAAAGCATCAAAATATTCTAAATTTTGTATATAAGTTTATTTGTTGTTATAGCAAAGATAAAAAATGTGGCAATATCAATTTTTAAGATCTATAACTTCTTGTATTGGTGGATCAATAAGAATTGTGAAATCAAACCATGTGGATATTGTAAGGTAAGAATAAACTAAAAGGATAAATGAAAGAAAATTGTAAAAGCGCGATGAAAAAAACAATATTACCATTATAAAAGTTAACTTTTAGCCTACGACACACAATTATTGGATAAGTATGTAATGACTTGACAATTTGTTGGCCCTCATTAGTAACAAAAGCATTCTACATTGATAGTATAATGGTTTGTTGCCTAATATAAAAATAGAAAATGTCAAAAAAAGAACTCCTGTCAGATTTTAACAACTGTAGAGAATAATAGAGAATGTAACATACTGTTTGTTGGCAAGGACAAATTTTTAGACAGTTGAAAGTTTTCCATCTTTGCTTATTTCTTTCTTATCCAAGACGTCAACAACCATAGCCAAAAAATATATCACATGTTAAAGATAAATATAAATAGATATAATAGGAAAAAAGTCAAAGTTCTAAAAACAAATAGATAAAGGATCTAACCGACTGATTTTTCCTTATCGTTCATATAGTTGATAAGATCTGTAAAAGATGTATAGTTGAACTTGATCAAGATGATGTTATCATCATCTATGACAGGTTCAACAATAATGCTACTTATAATAATCCATTGAATTTTCAGGTCTTCAGTTTGGCACTGAGGTGTTATTGGCTTCACAATGGCATTACAAAAGATATATTTCTTATATTGCTGTAAAATATTGCTCATTCATTGGATATCATTGTTAAAGATAATAGCTTCAACTTGTGATCCCTGTTAATAATATAGTTAATAATAAAGTTAATAAAAAGGGAAGATTTTCAATGAAGAAAG
Organism: Erythroxylum rotundifolium; assembly: GCA_027563915.1. Taxonomy (NCBI): domain Eukaryota; kingdom Viridiplantae; phylum Streptophyta; class Magnoliopsida; order Malpighiales; family Erythroxylaceae; genus Erythroxylum; species Erythroxylum rotundifolium. The sequence continues at coordinate 5,167 of JAOSBO010219009.1, read as the reverse complement.
TATAGTTGTTATACATCATAATAAAAAAAGATAAACTTTTGTCTCTTTGATGGCGTGCCAGGCGATGTGACAATGTGTTGTTTTTCTTGGATAGTAATTTCACATGACTACCATTAAACACCAAGTAAAATATCCTTCATCAATAAACTCTTTTCCATCCTTAAAAAAATATTTAATAAAATAATTAGAAATTTAAATTTATTTTGCATAGAATAAAATTAAATAAACTTGAACAAAACAATTCATATACATTTTGATAGTTTTATATTTTATAATTAAACTAATTGGAAAATTTCATGGAACAAAATGTTTCTTTTTTTGACCAATTTTTGAAGATTAAAATGTTCCTAGAATAATCAGAACTTTAACTAATTTAGGAGTCATGTGAGAATATAGGCTGACGAAGATTCCTACATAATCAAGTGTTTAACCTTAGGATTTATTTATGGTCATTGCAAAACATAAACGAATAAGGAATTGTGTTCTGAAAAAAGGTATTTCATTTTTTTCATTTTCTGAAGATTACAAAGGAATCTTAGGTATTAAAAACTAGCTTTCCTTTATGAGGTCTAAAGAAAATTTCTGCAGAAATTATATGATCTTTTAACTGTCTACATATCAACCTTTTGTCATTTCATAATCCCTCAGTTGAATTCAAATTTCTTAGGAGAATAATTGGAGAGCCTTCTTTGAGCAATAGCTTGTGCAAAGGTAGACCCTTAGGATTTAAAGAATTTAAAAAATCTTTATATTTTGCTTGATGACTTCAGTCAATCATTTTCTCAAAATTTATGTACGAATGTAGATTTCCTGACAATTTGTTGATCATCATGTCATTAATTTCGTCAACACAGTCGTTTGTTGGACACGATGCACATCTATTTTTAGTTTGATATAGATAAGATGAATACAAGCTTAGGTCAGCGAAGATATTTTGAAGTAACCTGGTAATGCCAATGGTGCTTAAGAAACATGTCTTTTTAATTTTTTAAAAAAATAAAATTGATAGTAAAAATAAATTATAAAAAAATGTAACATGTTCAGATATTCATTCTTGTTATGGTAAGGAACAACTAGCTGTTTTGGTAAGGAAATTTGATCTTGCTCATCGATTGGTTCCGTACCTTCTCCTACTTATAATAAAAATTCACAAAAAATGGATTTGATATAGCTCTCATATTTATTGTCAAAGAAAATTTACATATGTGTGGCCAGAGTTGCAAATTTAGAAGACTTGAATCAATTAGTTATTGCTTTATGGCTTAGTCTATAACTAATAAGGTTTAACAAAAATGACCACCAAATAGAACAATCTTTCCTCCAAAAGGCTTATTGGGGTTCATGATATCTTGACGTAAGTCATCAAATGCTTCAATGGCTTCTCGTTTTGCCATGGAAGCCTCATCCCATAAAATAATACTATATTCAAACATCAGTTTTGCAATACTGCTCTACTTAACTGACAAACTTTCTTTTTTGAAAAATCAAGTGGGATTTTAAATCTTGAGTGAACTGTGCTACCACCAGGAAGGACTGATGTTGCAATACTTGATATAGCAATAACAATTGCAATATGATTTTGTGACCGTAAAGAAGAGCTCAATACAAGAAAGTCTACATAGTTCCACCGGGACCATTAATAAAAAAATGCCACCACTTGAAGCCAAAACCGAACGCAAAATCAAATCGGATATGTATTTCTGCTCGTTATTCAACTTTGAATGTAATAATAAGTCTTTTGGATCAATTTGTATATTCTTCTCACTTTGTATTTCTTTACTAAGATGTTGCTGATACTCAACTTCAAAGTGATAATCAGTAAAATGATAATCGCTTAAGCTTTTCTCCATTTATTATAGGGATTTATTAATATCTTAAAGGGCCATCCTTGTAATGTCCTCATATGTACATGCACTATAGGAGGAAGCATATTGGTAATCATAACAAAGATTGTCTCTGACTGTTTCCCAAGCTGCTTAGTATTTTTCGATGAATAATAAAATATGAGTGTAGCAAATAAAAGTCCAAGTGAAGTTGGCATTTAAAATAAAACAGCTTCCTCTAAAGTTTTTTATAAGTAAAAATCAAATGCTAGCAGTCTTAACTTTAGTGTAGCCTCCCTAAAACAACTCGTTTTTTCACCATCAATAGTTAACAAGTGATCAAATGATGTTGGTCATTTAACACATGTAAGTAATAACCTCAAGTAGTATCTTTCTCCTTCTTTAGGGTCAACAGTAACCAATCTTCCAATCATTTTCTTTCGACTTCTTCCTGACTATGTTTTATTCTTTCGATTCCAAACAAAATGTTTTGGAAAATCTTTGTACAAACATTTTATCTTTTTTGCCATTTTATTTGTCAAATTCATCTTGAAAAATTCAATCAACAATGTTTTAGAGAAGTTAATTTTTCTTAACAAATAAAACATATAAGCATTTCTATCAAAGGAAATAAACTGTCGATCTAGAAGATGAACCTGGAGCATATAAACTAATGAATTAATCTCTGCTAGACAAAAGTCATATATACGCCAGAAAGCTTCAGGAGGTGAAATTCAATGGCCTTCGTGAAAATTATTAATTTCATCAATATTAGTTGTGGTCACTTGATCGACAATGGTAAAATTGACAAGGTCATGGCCCTTAAAGACATATTTATATAAGTACTTAACAAGCTTAACAATGGAACATATTTCAACATTTATGTGGCAATTAATGAGCAGCAATAGGTACGGATTATAAGGAACCATCCACATATCCTCATATCTACAAATCTTGATTTTTCAACCATCATCTCTTTATTTATAAAATGAGTTACTATCTTTACCATCAACAGTAAAAGGAGCAAATTTTTAAGGTAATGGTTCTTGCATACACCATTTCTCATGGAAGGACAATCTTTATTCATAAGACCACAAATTCCATTAATCACATGCTTAATGACAAAAGAATATAACCATAAATTTTGATCAGGAAATGGTATTTTAGTGGATATGATCTAGTCATAAGAATATGGATTTAGCAATTTAAAATGTGGCTTAAGTATCAGCAATAAATGAGCATGAGGGAATACACGCTTTTGAAACTCAATAACATAAACACGTGGGACAAAGTCTCTAAAGATTTGTTTCTTTATTAACTCATTTTTAAAATTTTCAATTTTAACTCTAAAAACTCTAGCTAATAGGCTTTTCATGAAACTTAAGGTTATCTTAAACCTCTCTCTACATAAGGTTGCAAGCCATGGTGAGGAAAATATTTGGTTTACCATAATTTTGTACTAAAGCCATTACATCAAGATAACATCGTTTCATGTCCCTCGGACCACCAACAAATGAAGTTGGGAGGACAACTTGATGACCAATTCTATAACCTTTTGTTTGACCAACGGTAATACTATCTAAAACACCTTACAATATCTCTGTCCTTATCTCATTTTGTTTCTTTTTCTATGGAAATCAAGTTTAGATATTTCAATCTTTATATAAGCTCCCACAACAAATTGTTGAAGTAGCCTTAAGCTATGAAGCAACATAAAATCATCATGTTCTCCTATTTGGAGTCTATAACAATAATATTCTCTAGCAGAAACAGTACCATCTTCACAGTATTTTTGATCAACAACTAACAATTAAACAAATACATTTGATAAACAAAATGGTGACATCGGATAATACTCTAAAAATGAGAAAGGAAAAGACAAACTTGCTTGTGTTTTCCATAATAACAATTCAGATGGATTAGTTGAAACATTGCTTATGTTTCTCTTTAAAATCAACCACTTAATTCCATGATGCCATCCAGATTCACCAGAGGAAATAAAAGAGGATATTGAAGGGCGTCATAACATGCATAGTAAGACTGACTTCTAAAACTTGTGCCTGGGTGAGTATAGACTTGGATGTGAGGACATTTATCAATCTTTTCATCATTGATCTCAGTCCATATAGCAGGCACTTGTGATGCAGTAGGAAGATTGTGAACACGCTAATCAAGACTAGGATAACACCTCAAAACTATTGTATGATTCTCAAATGTTGGAATGTTCCTAAGACTTGTGAAGAACTTGGCATAAGAACTATTTTGTAAAATTGCCATAATCAGTTTTAGTGTACCCTCACGAAGTTTATCACAAATCTTAGTCCTTTGTTCCAGTTCCTTCTCAGTATCAAAGAAATAGAGTTGGATACTAGATACCTTATCAGTGGTTGAAACTAAACTGTCAAGGAAATGATAAACTTGACCTTCAACATGAAATGTATAAACGCCTTTTTTTTGTTAATTCTTGATCATACCTAGCTCCATATGAAGTAAAAGCCACGTTATTATTATATGTATGAATGTTCTTCCTAGAATGTTCAGATTCTTCATCATTACTAATAAATAATCGTTTCAGAGCATATGACATTTGAGGAGCAACAATGCAAATCTTTCCTGACAAACAACAAAATGATAGGGGTTCTAAATAAAATCTCTTTGCATGACAATGTTCACAGTTTGGAACAAGAAAAAGTTGTAAGGGTTCAACAAATAAATTCTGCAGGGATGCTAACTTTGACAAAGAACGATGGCAATTTATCCATTAAAAGATTTACAGAAAGGTTGATCACTTTGTGCAATAATAATAAAAAATGGAAAGAATACGGGTAAAAAGATTTATACCTTAATCCTTGACGGGTATCATTAAGCTAGGTTGAATTGAAGAGGAAGATACATTTGGGCAATCTAAATTATGACATGTGATATTAGATGCTTCAACTGTTGATTTTGTATAAAGAATTTCTTATAGTTGGAGAGAGGAATGAGTTGAATCGACATGATCTACATTAAAATTGATAGATTGATTTTATGCTAGTTGATTACTAGATTGATGAACAAAAAGTTAGTCGTCAGAAGGTACTTATCAATGGTAGAATAGAAAGGTTGATGACCAACTATTTGACAAAAAGAAAGAAATTTAGCGTTTTTCTTTTTTGCAGCACAAGCTTCTCTACGTCGTCATAAGAAATCATTTTTTTTTCATTTTCTAGCATTTCATCATACTTTTTATGTCTTTTGGCCTTCTATCTATCTCTGAATGCAAAAAAGATTGGAATAAAGGTTAAAAGTTTAAAAAATTAATAAAAAAATTTATTAATTATTTATTGGACAACATATTCCTTTTA
>JAOSBO010218988.1:0-35692 GCA_027563915.1 Erythroxylum rotundifolium | reverse complement strand
TTTTACATTGCAATTATTTTTAAAATATATTGTAATTAATATAATGATATATGGTAATTAATATAATGATATATGAATGTATAGATAATGATTGTAATTAATATAATGATATATTGAAATCAATATAATGATATATGAATTTATAGATAATAGATAAATTTTCTCACATCTTAGTTATCATGTTATTCTATTTAATCATATTACTCTATATTAGGTATAAATTCTATACTATTGTATAGATTTCTATATTATATATAATTTCTATAATATGTAGAGTGTATTCTATGAAGTAGCTTTTGGCCATAAATTTTGAACCTCTAGCTATCCTTTGTTAAAATTATATTAAAGGTTGCTTTCCACCTATGTCCTTTTATCCTAATTCAATGATGTCTAGTTTTTAAATCAATTTTTTATTAAAAAAATCATGTAACTCATCTAGTATACATCTAATCTAGGAATGAGATGTTAATATGTTATCTCTATTTTATTTATAGCTTAATGGATAACACTTTCTTTTATGACTCTTGCTTCTTAGGAATAAACAAAACTATAATAATACAAAAACTTTTGCTCTGTCTAACATACTTATTAGATAAAAGCTCTTCAAGTTGCTTTTGACGTTCCTTATTCTCCTTCGAATTTCTTTTATAGGATATATATTTGGGAAGATAGCACTAGGTGTGACCAATTTGGTGTTAAATTCACCTCATTAGTGGTAACTGCCAAGAAAATCTTTAGAAAATACACCTAGGAATTCTTGCAACAAAAAAAAGAACCATACTAAGTAAGGAAATGTCAAGAATTTTAGTATTAAAACAAGCCTCTTTGTATGAGAGTACAATTATGGGTTAGTTAGAATAGAAGACTCTCTTGATCTTACTCTCTCTAACATAAAAGTTCATATGTTTCCTCACTTTTCTTTCAACATTTCCTTTTCCTTTTCAATCAATTTTTCTTCCTTTTCTCATTTGTGATATATTACCCTAATTCAACCCAATTTTCTCTTTATGACTTAATTTGAGTTGATCATTATACGTTTGTCTAAGTGCTAATGGTACAGGACTAATACATTGGTTTTCTACAAAAAAAGAATAACTACTTGTAAACCCATCCAATATGGCCTTTTTTAATTGAATTCCAATAGTCTCCCTAAGAGAATATTATCATTATTTATTGGCGTCACATAACACAATTCCTCATTTAGGATTGTCAATTTTGGTCTAAACCAAATTCCATAAACTTGGTCAAAGTTGATCGAATTCATATTAGATTCGAGTGTTTTTTTTTTAATACTCAGACTTTAAGTAGGGCTCGGGCTTATATTTAATTGTCTTACTTGGCTCAAAACCTAACTATTTTTTGTTAATTATTCTTAACCAAAAGCACTTCTTGCTTGAACTCCTTATAAGTATATTTTATGGATTAATTGAATTTTATTTATATTGAACTAGCCTTGTTTTAAATAGAAACAAAAACCACTCTTGAGATAGGAAGCTTGTAATTTTTCTACTTTGTTCTTATGGCATGCATTAATTGTGATGAAGGTAGCTGAAAACTTGTATATTTCTAGCAGGAGTTTAAATTATAATAATATTTTAATGCCAAAAAAATGGTGTCTACTCTATAATGAACAAATGCATTTCTTACCATCTTCACTGAAAATAAATCTTAATGAAATGTTTTTTTCTAATTGTCCTTTTTCGATGTTTGAAGAACTTTTGTCTCTTTCTAAGTCCATTCATATAAAGGCTAATTGCACTATTTTATCTCCTTATTAGGAAATATGTGTAATTGATAGGATTAGAGAGAAAATACATGATCAATATATGCAACTAGTGTTGATGGGATGTATTCATGGATTTAATAACATGGAATGAAAATATGAAATCAAGTTTATGAATATGCAGAGCATTAAATCTCAAGTTTGTTTCATATTAGGCTCATTAAAGGAAGTAGTATTTTGACAAGTGCATGAGTTCTAGTTGCAAAGTTCTTAAGTAGACAAATAACTGGGATATCCAAGGTATTGAACTTATGTAATATCTGTACTAAAAAAATCTCATAATGATTGTGCAAAATCTTAAATAGAGGACATTGTAGAGACCCTAGTTTTAAATTCTTTCTTACCATCTATTGCCACATATATTTAACCTATTTCCATTTGATTGCATTCAATTATTAAGCCTAAAATCAACTTTACCATCCATAATATTTTTGTTGAACAAGTTCTAAGGATCTTTTTTTCTAAAGAGATTTTTATAAGTTGCAACTTACTTGTAGTGTATCCATACTGCTTTTTGAGTAAGTAGCAAATCTTTGGCATTTGAACACATAGGAAAAACTCCCCTCTTAATTCAAAAATATTTTCCAAATTGATCTTGCTAAATTTTATAACTCATATATTTTAAAATTGAAATGCATTCTGATCCTTTTTGTCCTTGTAATGAAGTTGGATCCCATCATCAATAATCTAGCAATCCTATGTATCCTCCTTTCCATGTGCAATGTCTTATTTTACTTAATTGTTAACTTTAAGCAAGTCTCTTTTCCATTCTTTGTTGTTGTTTACAATATCAATAAGCATATAGAAAATATGCAGAGCAATAGTCAACAATAGTTGCCTAACTGGAAACTAAAACAAATGTAAAATAGTTAAAAAAAAAAGGATAACTAATGGAGAGATAATGCAATCAGGGAGAAAGTTATCTTATATCTTATATTGAAAATTAATTAAAAAAACAATTTTTGGGTTTAGATTGACCCAGTCAAGCTTTAGACTACCCAAATTTTAGGCACTGCCTAATTCCATACCTAACCTTTTCATCATATCTTCTAATCGAGAAATAAAACCAACAATTGTTTATTGACCCCTAACACACTATACCCATTTAGTCATTAAAGTTTATATAAACAACGATATTTGTGATAGGAAATCTCAACATTTCAATCAAGGTAGTGTGCTAACTACATTTTTATAACTACCTTTATTAATTATCATGCTATTTTATTGTTGAAGTGTCATCTTAAATGAAAAATATTCTCTTGTTATTTACTAAAATCATTTTCTTTAACTTAGAAATTTAGTGCATGCCTAATCACAATTCCCTCCCCATGTACTAAATACTCAACACCATTATCATCATAATCTTATAATAGTGACATGGAATCCTCATTAATTTCACCTTCAATCTCAATCTCTCTATTATCTCACATAACCATTGAGCTTTCATTAAGACATTATAAAGTTATATGGTTTGTACTTGAATGAAAAAAGCAATTATTATCGCAATACAAGTTTGGATTTTAGATTTACCTTTTATTTTATAACGGGTTTTCCTTCTTTTTAAGGAGTTCAACTTTAATTTTGGGAGTAGCCATATCCCTTTTTCCAACTCCATTTCCATTTGGAAGTGGCAATGATTTTTCTTTTATAAATGGTTATACTTTCTTTTTAGTTACCTTTCCATCTTTATTTCAATATAGATCATATTTTATATATCCACATATATCTAACCATCCCTGTCTCTTCTTATAAAGTGAAAGCAAGAGAGTACATTAAACTTCTAGATAAAATATGGTCCAGAATTTCAGCTTGGAGCTTTCACCACCTTTCAACTGCAAGAAGAGTTCAAGTTATTAATTCTATCCTTAATTCTATTAATACTATTAGTTTCTCACTGCAACACTCCCTAGGTGGAACCATCTACACATATAGCAACCAAATTCCTGTACATGCATGCAAGATATACAATTATATTCAATGTTATACATATATACATTACAAAACTTCCCAGTGCTTAGCGTTATCATTTAACAATAGTAATACATCTTTACATTTACATGGAAATCCAAAAGAAAATATACAATTTCCTCTCTTTAGTACATATACAATCATCTTTAGCCAAAAACACATTCCAAATTACTTTTTCTCCTATCTATTGGCCTTGGTCCTTGCAGATGTTCCATGTACCTCAATCCTATAACTTGGACCTACATGGATTATCACCTATAGGAAGCTTGAAAGCTTAGTGAGGAAACAATTAGTTTGGATGACCATTCATGGAATTCATCCGCCAAGCACATACATTCATAAACATCACAAAAATATAAATAGTGGTGGCATAGTTAATCAAATACATAATGAAACATGCTTCAATATGTTGTTCATATACCATAAATTCAACTTCAAAAGTCAAAAAATTGTCAATACAAATGCAAATGCTCATCAATACCAATTATTTTTATTGTCATGTTGTATTTCTTATTTATATGTGTTTACTTTATGTTTTGCATTAGGCTTGCACATTCCTTTGGATGTGGATAACAAGAGTTGTGGATATCTAAAGATATCAAACTACGGATACCCAAAAGTACCAAAGTGTGGATACATGAAGGCATCAAACTGTGGATACCCGAAGGCATCAAATTATGGAGACAATATAGTCTTAAAATGAAGACAACATTGGTGTCAAACTGTAGCAGGCGCACTGTATCCCTATAGGGATGCCTATCTATCCACTACTAAGACAATAGACTAAGAACTATAACATTTCGTTAATCATTTGTCAATTTCACCAATCATATGTTGTCAAGTCATATGATATACATTTAAAGTCATTAATTTATATCTGTGTTCAAACATGCAAGTTATAACTTATCATCATTAGAAGGGTGTCAAAATAACACTTGTATAATCACACTATATATATATGAGCAATAAATATGCATACCAATCATTTATGTACGTGTAAGTTTTCCTTAGCATGCTTATGTTCAATATTAAGTTTAAATGTTTAATCGCCCAATTCACACATGGTAACTCTTATTTCATTTATTTGTAGGTGTTGAAAGGTTTCATACATATTCAAAAAGGTTTAGATAAGATATGGAAAAAATTGGAAATGAAAATACACTTAAAATAATGCAATTTTGGCTAAGCCCACATTGGATCTAAAAATAGACAATCAATTAGTCCAGAAGCAAATCACATGATGAACTCCGCTTATTCCTTAATATGAATATATAAATTGTTTGAATTAGGGTTTTCATCTTCCAAAAATGTTTTCCTCTATGTCTCTAGTTTCCATAGAACGAATAGTCAAACCAATTGAACTTCATAATCATAAAATATTAACCAAATATCACAAGCTGGTCTAAAATAAGCGCAACATCAAGTCATCATTTTTTATCTTAATTTCCCATGTCATAAACTAAAATTAAGTCAAAGTATCTTCTATATTTTTCTATTCCATCTCTTAGGTTTCATATGAAACTAAAATCACCCGATTTTGAGGTTTGTAGACTGAGTTATGATTCAAATAATATGACTGGGTCAACAAACCTTAGACAAAATTCCATTATATGATAATCTCTTGTCATATTCAACCAATTCTATGCAAGGTAACACTAAATAACACCAAAGCATCATCCCAGAAACCACACCACATCTGAATGAATCTTTTTATCTATTCAAACATAAATACAAAGAGAAATTATACTAAGTCTTGTCTCAAACCTTAAAATTGGCAAAGTAGTTCTTCTAATGCTTTTCCTCCCGTCCCTCTTTAGTTTCGCTTGAATCAAAAAATGAAAAATGATGGGATGAAGAAGGTGAAATGAAGAGGAGAAAAATATGAAGTTAAGCCATCAAAATTCCATCCATCTCCCCTCTCCATATGCCTTTTCATAAATTTTCTAATCTTCGACACATGTTTCAATCCCATCGGACCATATGTTACAATCCTATTGGACCATGTGTTACAATCCCATTGGACCACGTGTTATGAATATATTGGACCATGTGTTACAATTCTATCGCACATATTAAAGCTTTAATCTTATTGGTCACACATGATTTAATCCAATTGGTTCATGTGTTAACTTTAGAAAAATTGCATATTGTTCCTTCTTCTTCCTTTAATTCCCACATTTGCCTATGATATTATCAATTACTTTCATTCTCTTATGCCTTGATCTTGTAATGGCATAACTTTTATGCAATTTAGTTAATTATATCAAGAGTTATACCCCAAAAACTACAGGCTACGCAAAAACAAGGAAAGTAACTATAACTAGACTTCAAACCGAAATTAAAAAACCTTAGAAGTAGAATAAAATTTTGGTTCCTTCACAAAAGTTTTAGATCTATGTCTATATTTTAATTCCAAGTTAGAATTATTTAATTTAAAGTTCTATAGGCCAAGATATTGCCAAATTATAGAAGTCTATTCAGTGGAACCTATCCATTTAGTGAGGTACACATCCTAAATCAACTAACTTCAATCTTATCATGCAAGAGTAACACAAAAATACATCAAATTTAACCAAAAAAAGCATCCCATTTTTTTATGGAATACTTCTTTTATTAGTTCCCCTCACATCATGCTCATAATCCAAGCAAAAATATCAAAATTTACTATACATATTTCATGTCTAAGTATGTATGCCCATCCTGAAGCAAACAAATTATTTATTTACCCATGTCTTTTATATTAAATACCATTCTTTCTTTTACTATACTTAGATGTACTTAATTCATTATGTTCACTTCTTAATACACCCTAGACATGCTATAATACTTCCAGGTTATATGTTGGGGCCTTACACTCACTTAGCTTTTCCAAGTTCAATCATTAAAACCATTGTCAAAGTGTCCAGTAATTGTGTTTGGATTGGTAGTAAGGGAAAAATCTATAAAACCAAGGTGAAGTGAAGTGAAATTTTTACTCCAAGGGATCACGCTGGAATGTGGGATTTATTCTATCGAAACAATGAATACTATCCTGCTCACAAAGAGACTTTGGGGACTAATGATGATAAACAATCTCTTAGGAGCAAGTGGATCCATAACTATTTTATCAGTAATAAAAGCATCAAGGCAATTAACTGGTCACACTTCCCCTCTACTACCCTATAGGTTATTCTGAAGTTGAGAGATAAGTACAAGACTAATTTTATTGTTCTTGTTGGGAATTAGAAGTCAATTAATTTTTGGTATGATAAAAGGTTTTCTATGGGTTCATTGATCAATATGAATAAAGCTAATTCTCTAAGGAATTTAATTCAATTGAATACCTTTATAGCTACAACATTATTTGATAAGGAATATTCTAGAACTTAATACTATCTAGTTCTTTTACTAATGAAATATATGAGAATTAGTGTGATATAGAGGTTGACAAATAAATACTTAAATTCATCATACAAGAAATTATTTTTCAAAAATCTTCCCCAAGTTGATATGGACCAAAGTAACATAGCCTAGTTATCTTCATCCTAGAGCTGCCTTTACCATCTGGATTGTTATGAAAGACAGGCCAAAATTAATTGACAAAATTGTCAAATACGCAAAGCTCATCAATTGGTGCTTTTTATGTAAAAAGGTAGAGTAAATTTCTAAACAACTATTTTTCAAATGTAGCTACATAAGAGATATATGGAGGGAATTTCTTAGAAAATGTATGATAAATGCAAAACTAGATAGCTTAAACAACATCTAAATAACACTACTCACCAATGCTTCTAAATAGTTTTTTCTTCAATAGTCACTACTGTATAAGACGTAAGAAATTTCAAAATCTTTCAAGATAAAAGTCTCCTTTGGGAACAATTTTGCAAGCATTCGATGCAATAGATCAGACTTTCAGTATACAAAAATAGAAATTCCAACACAATCAATATCTCCTTTTCTATTAAAATGTGTAATTTCCTAATTAAATTTTGTATTCCTTTACAGTCACCAACATGTGGTAACAAGTAGTTTTCTATTTTAGAAGTGTAATTAAGTTTCCTTTCAAAGTTTAATATTTTTTCCAAAAATATAGCATAAATCATAACAATCTCCTTCTCTTTTGGTACTCCTAAACATTCTTCAGCCTTTGAATATGGTGTTACAACTTTTGGATCAAATCCCTATGATAATTATTAAAAATAAAGTACCTTATTATGATCATCTCCGTATCCTCCCACTTATCAATAGGTATCTCATAGTTACCTAGTTAATTTATTATAAATTGATTATATCAAATAATAGTATAGTCAATACACCTGATAAATACGAGTTCTACCTTTTGTTTAGAGACAATTAAAGATAAGCTCTATACTTTTTCCACTTTAAGTAGGCTACCAAGTCATTTCTCCCTTGGAAAGAAGGAATTTCCACTTTGATATTCCCAAGATTTCCATCTCTCCTATACTCCTCGTTATAGGTTCCATTCTGTTGAATACCCAGATGTGCAAATTTGTCTATATTATTTCTTAGTGGTTGGTAATCATCATGCAACCCATCTCCCTCTTTATCATTATCAAAATTATTTTGGTGTACTTAGTTCTGTGACTAATGTGCTTTATGAATTTTTGTTGATTTTTCCTTTTGAAAATTGGCTATGATAATATCTTTAAATCTAGTTGATCTCTAATATCTTTAAGCATCGTATTCATGTGCTCAATCTATTTTTACATACCTTAAACCATTAATATATCATCCTTTCTTACCTTTTTAATATGTCTTCATTAGATATGCTTCAACATTGAAAATATGTTAATAATAACCTCCCAACACTCTCATGTATTTATCTTGTTTAATATTACTCAATTCACTAATGTTTTACTCTAAATTTTTTGGATTTTCTCTAATGATGTTACTTATACTCTTACCTTGTACCACTTATTTTCCTTTTTGATTCTTTTTTTAAGTACCTAAAATAAACCAAGGAATAAACCTATAGTATTTAATCAATCTCAATCTTTATTGAGGCAAGGACAAGTAAGAAACTAATAATAAAATAATAAAAGTATGAAAAATAGTGTGAATAATTGTAATGGAGTATGGAGTCTAGTTAAATATTTACATAGTAATCCTAAACTACAAAGATATTAACATTATTTTTAGTAAGATTTAGAGTTTTTACTACAATTAAATTTGATTATTCTAGAATAGGTTATAAAATAGTGCATTGAGTGAAATCTTGGTAAGGTTAAAGGTTTATGCTTTTAATTTCAATGAGATTATTGAAATGATTAATATTAATATCTACTTATGAATTTAGTTTTAAGATAACTTGATTTTACGTGTATGTTAATTTGATTAATATGACATAATGATTTAGAGTATGAATGGAAAGCTTAAGATTGATGAAGGATCGATGTTGTAAAGTTTATAAGTTAGATTTTAATTTGCTTGAGGGCAAACAAAAGCTTAAGTGTGGATGTTTGATAAATTCATATTTGACTGTAATTATAAACTAATTTTGATTTATTTTGTTTGATATTTTATAGTCTTTTTGTGCATTTGGTATTTAATTCACTCCAAGTGCATTTACAAGTTATAGTTACCTTCATTGACAGAAATAAGAAGAATTTAAATGAAGATGTGGCATAGAATGAAGTTTCGAAGCAACTTAGAGATACATAATCGTGTGTGTGCCTGTGAAAGTCTCAGTGCTCATATAGAATTGCAAATTCAGTTGATTTTTATTATACATGGTCTCTTACACGCTTGTGTAAGTAACCATATATGTTCCAAAGCCCTAAATTTAAATATAAAAGGAGAGACAAATAGAAGAAAATTGACTTTTGTGGCATATTTCAAACGCGAAACATTTAGAGGTGTGACAATTTGGATCAAGGAACAAGGAAAACATAAAGTTAACATAAAAGGAGCTCCAATAGAAGGCTACATCCAATCTAAACTTGCAAGAAGACTCAATAGAAGAGAAAGGTAGAGTTAGAATTATGAACTCTTTGTTTCTTATTAGTTCTTTTCATGTTTATTTTTTATTTTGTTTTCTATTGTAAGTAACTAAGCATGTTTAGTGTCTAGGTGTGATGAACCCTAGTTTGAGATAACATTATTTTTTGCTTCTTTTATTCAATGCAATTATTTTAATCGATTTATTGTGATTTAATTATGCTTTTTATGCTTGTTCTAATATATCTGAAATATTAGTGAATGATTTGATTTCATATGATTGAGATTGATAAGTCTTTTAGTATGAATAAATATAATATAATTTAAAGGAGTAGATTGCAAACCTAGCGATAGGTCAACATACTTCCTTTAGATTAGGGTTAAACCTAATAGCAAAATTCATAAATTGATAAAGCAATCAATCGATGAATTAATTGTTAGTAGTCTTCAGAGAGTTATGAACAATAGATAGGAATTTCCATTGTCCAATAATCAATAAAATAATCGCATAATAAAGGGTTAATTAATTAATGATTTCTAAGAAGATTAATCAACTTGACACTAATATTTGATATTGAGTTTTCTAAGTAATTTTCTCTATCATACGTTCATTATTGTTTCCTATTTTATTTTATTTGATTTAATTTTATTTTTAATTAAAAACCAAACATCCAATTCATAGGCTCGATAATAGGCAAAGAGTAATTAGTAGTACTTCCTCTCTCCATAAGATTGACTTGTATTTGCCTATGCCAGCTGTAACAACCCCTATATGTAACCTACAACCAACCATATAAGTAGCAACCAAAATTCCTGTACATGCATTCAAGGTATATAATCCTATTCAATGTTATATATACACACATAACAAAATTTTATATCATTTAACATTATCATTAAAAAGTAGTATTACATCTTTACGTCAACATGATAATCCAAAAAGAAAAAATACAATTTCCCTTAGTACATATACAACAATTATTTAATCAAAAGACACATCCAAAGGTACTTTTACTCCTAGCTATTGGCCTTGGTCCTAACAAATATTCCTTGTAACTCACTCCTATGACCTAGACGTACACAGATTAACACCCGTGTTAAGCTTGAAAGCTTAATGGGGGAAGCACTTAGTTTGGATGACCACTCACAACAACCATCCACCAAGCACGTACATTCGTGAACATCACACAAATATAAATAATGATTGCATACTTAATCAAAGAAATATTGCTATCATGCTTCAATGTTTTTATCATGTACCATAAATTCACCTTCAAAACTCAAACATTGATATTCAACTCTTAATGATACAAATTATCAATACAAATGCAAATGCTCTCAACGATAGAAATTATCAATACAAATGTAAGCGCTCATTCATATACTGATTATTTATGTTGTCATAATGTATTTTTTATTTATATCTCTTTATTTTTTGTGATAGGCCTACACATTTTCTGTGGGTGTGGATAACAGGTGTTGTGGATATCTGAAGATATCAAACTGTGTATACACGAAGTTATTAAACTGTGGATACACGAAGTTATCGAACTGTGGATACTTGAAGGTATTATACTATGGACATCGTTGGTGTCAAACTGTAGCAGCTACACTTTAACGCTATAAGCATGCCTATCTATCCACAATTAAGACAATACAGCAAGCACTATAACATTTTCTTTTAATCATTTACCAATTTCATTATAAATATATTGACAAGACATATTACATACATTTCAAGTAATAAAATCTGCATTCATGTTCATGCATGCAAGTCATAATTCACCACCATTTAAAGGGTATCAAAATTACACTTGTACAATCATACTATACATATATGAACAGTACATACGCAAACAAATCATTTATGTACTTATAGGTTTTCTTTGGAATGCATTATGCTCAATATTAAATTCCAATGTTCAGTCCCCAAAAAAAATTGCCATGATCGTGACATACACTCTCTTCATTCATACCATGAGTTGTTCCTTAATATGCATATAGAAAAAGTTAGAACTAGGTTTCCAAATCTTGTAGAAATATTTCCCTCTATGTCTATAGTTTCTATAGCACCTACAATAAAACCATTTGGACTTCTAAATTATGAGATGTAGGCAAAATATCACAATATGCTCCAAAACAAGGGCAACATCAGGTCACATTTTTCGATCTCAATTTCCAAGGTCATAGAGCCATAATTAAGTAATAGTCCTTAGTAAAGATATTTAGATCTATTTCTTAGGTTTCATATGCAACTGAAATCGCACAATTTGCAGGTTTGTAGGCTGATTTATTACTCAAACAGTGTGACTAACTCAAACAAACCCCAGATAAAATTCCACTAAATGATAATCTCGTCATATACGGCCAAGTTCTTGCAAAGTAACACCAAAATAACACAATAGCAACATCCCAAAAAAATTTCAAATCCAAATGAATCCTTATATCCATTCAATCATATACAAATACAGAAATCAACTAAGTGATGTTCCAAACTTTAAAATTGGCAAAATAGTTCTTCTAATGCTTTTCAATCCCTTCCTCTTTGACTTTGCTTAAATCACCAACTGAAAAATGATGGGATGAAGAAGGTGAAATGTATAGGAAAAAATCTGAAGCTAAGCCATCAAAATGTCGTCCATCCCTCTTCTCCATATGCCTTTTCATGAATTTGCTAGTCGTAGACACATGTTTCATCCTATTGGACAATATGTTACAATCTTATTGGACCATGTGTTAAAATTCTGTTGGACCATGTGTTATAATTTTTGGACTGTGTGTTAAAATTCTATTGGACCATATGTTAAAATTTTATTGGACATAAATGTTTTAATCTTGTTGGTCCATGAGTTGACTTTAGGAAAATTGCATATTGGTCCTTCTTCTTACTTTAATTCCAACATTGGCCGAAAATATTATCAATTTATTTTATTTCCCTATATATTAAGTTTCTAATGGGATAAATTTCATGCAATTTGGTTTATTATTCTTGGAGTTATACCCAAACACTACAAGCTGTTCAAAAATAGGGACAACGAAAATAACACAAATTAAATCCAGAAGTCAAATATATTAAAAGTATAATCAAATTTGGGTTTCTTCATAAAAGTTTTACATCTATTTCTTTAGTTTAATCTCCAATTAAAATTATCCAATTTGGAGATCTATAGGAAAAGATATTGTCAAATTACAAAAGTATGTTTAGTAGAAGCTAACCAAACAGTGAGGTACATATCCCAAATCAACTAGCTGCAATCCTATCATCCAAGAGCAACGCAAAAACATATCCAATTTAACTAAAACCTTCCATTTGCTTATGAAATAGTTATTTGGTCAATTCCACTCACATCATGCTTTTAAATCCAAACAAACATATAAAAAATTTCCATACTTATTTCACATCTAGGTATGTATGTCCAAGCCAAAGCGAACAAATTATCCATTTATCCTTGTCTTTTATAGTAAGCACCATTATATCTCTTACTTTATTTAGATGTATCTCTTACTGTATTTAGATGTACTCAATTCATCATGTTCACTTCTTAATACACTCCAGCCATGCTATAATGCTTCCAAGATATATATTGGGGCATTACACTAGCTACAATTATATTGTGCCCTTGCTGTAAATTTAAATATATTGATATAAGAAAAGTATGAATCATTGATATTATCCAATCTTTGCTTTATCCCACTTTCCTTTTTCTTTCATAAAGTCATAGTTTAAAGAACTCATCACAAAACTTGTTTCTATGCACATTTTCATTAAAAAAGTTTAAAATTATACAAATAGTTACCAATTGAGTCTTTATGAATAGTAATATCATTCATAAATAAATCTATGATATGCTCAACAAAATCTAAAAATATTCTAACTGCAAACCTTTGAATAGTAGCTACAATGTTCCAAAGACCAAATAGCATACGATAATAAGAAAAAAAAATTGAATGGATATGTAAAGGCTATTTTTTTCTTAATCCTCTAAGACAATTGCAATATGAAAAGACCATGAATAACCATTAAGGAACTAATAACAAGAACTAATACCTAACGTTTCCAATCATTTGGTTAATAAAAGGTAAGTGGAAATGGTTTATAGAAGTTGTAGAATTTAATTTCCCATGATTTATATATGACGTCCATACATTAAGAATTTGGATAGGCAATACTATTGTCTATGTTCTCTTCAAAACCAATTAAATCTATCTAACCCAATTATTATCTTAAATAGGATATATCATTTAAATTTTAAAAAGTTTGATGATCTCCTTTTTTACTACATCCATCACTTATGAATTCAATATCTTTTATCATTTAAGGTTGGATTTGCTTCCTTCCTCTAGTAGTATGTGATGCATACATGTACATGGGTGGTTGGTTACTTTAATCTTGATGATTATCTAACTTGTAGTAATCAGGTTTTCCTGTAGTACTTAAACAAGCTTTAATAGGTGTTGTTAGGGGACAAGGAGTTATTACTTAAACAAGCTTTTTCTCTTATAGCAAACTCAGCTTATTAGAAATAACTACTAGTAGCATCTCCTTGTCCCTTAAAAATGCCTATTTAATGTGATTAGTAAGAAGCTTCAAATATGGAATCAATGCCTATAAAACGATAAGACATGGTCCCTTATAATAAATTTATAATGAAATTTAATAAACATTACATGATGGTTATAATTTCTAAAGGTCATTCAATATTGCAACAATTTCTTACAAGTCATCACTCATTGTTAATTTCTTCTCTTGTTCCTCAAATACTTAATGATGACAACCTCCAATTCGTTTTTCCCTTAAAGTTAGAAGGCATCCTATATTAAAGAATTAACCATATCAATTACATAAATATGTTTTACATTATTAAGATATTTTGTAGTATCATAAATGTTAAACTTCACAATTTTCCCATCAAATTCTATGATAATCATGCTACTACAAACACCTACCTTTGTCTTGGATGTTCTTAAGAATGATCTTCCTAAAAAAATAAGTTATAATTGATGATCATTATCTATATAAAGCACATACAAATTAATTAAAAAATAAAGCATTTACTTCCATAATTATGCGCTTCACTATACCCCTAAGGTATACATTAGATCTATTAATTAGTCGACCTAGTTGAAGGCTCAAGTTTTAAAGAAACATGTACGGAATATAACATGAAATTAATCAAATTCTACCATGACCTAATCATGGTATTACTTATTGTATAAGGAATAGTTAGGGTAATTAGATCCTTGCACTTTGTAGGAAGTGTTTTTTGAATGATAATGAAAATAATTTTACCAACGCTCACTTTCTCATATCCTTTTAGCTATTGTTTCCTCTTAGTCTTACATAATTCGTTTTTAAAAAAATTATCATAATCAAGTACCTATTTAATAACATCCAAAAGGGTTATATTTACCTTGCATTTATAAAAATTCTCATACAAATCTTGATATCACTCATATTTTCAATATTATATGAAAATTTAAGGAAAAACAGGTTCTGGTTTATAGCCATTGATAGTTGCATGACATTTTAATAGGAATTTTAGTATGTTTTTATTTGTAAATTAATTGACTCATGCATGTTTAGGTTTAGAATTATGCTAGTTGCTTAGATATTTGTGTTTTGAGTGTTATATGGGTTAGAGCATGCTATTGAGGTTTAATTTTGCACGTTTGAGATGCTTTTATGTGTTTGTTAGTGTTTGAGCACAGATAACAATGCTAGTGAGTTTAAGCTTTTGTAGCACGACTCTTTTTATAATTTTGATATTTTGGAGCTAGTTTTGGAACTAAATTAAGTGGGTAAACCCTATAAAGAACCTTAGAAACCTCAAGAACTATTTAAGAGCATAAAACACTAAAAAGAGCATCTAGCATCTTCCAAAGTGAGAGAGTAAGAAGGAGGAGCAAGAAGAGTAATCTAGAAAATTTTTATTTCAAGTTTGAGTTCAAATCAAGCTCGTTCTTTCTTTCCTTAGTTTATTTCATTAAAATTGATGTGTAACTTGGATTGAATATGTTATTCACGTTTACAATGCTCTAATTTTAGACTTGGATTTTTTCTTGAGTTATTTTGTGACTTGTTTGTTGTTGATTTCAATTCAATTTTCTGGTATTGTGATGTTTGGGTTTGCTAATCCTTAGATAATAAACCAAGAGAGTGAGTTAAAAGTAATCTGATTAGGATGGGTAATGAGATTTATTGACCTAATAAGTCTCACAAATATCAAAATTGTAGTCATACCAAGAGAGATCTTGTTTGAAAGCTTAACTATTTGATAGTTCTCGTAAGAACTAGTTGAAAATGTTAGGTAGATTTTATAATTCACACTTACTGAAATTGGCATACAATTGCATCTCTCTCATTATCTGTAGGACTAACCTCGAATGTTTAGAATGTTCCTCTTTGCTCTTTGAATACACCAAAATTTCATCAATGAATACAATCACAAAACGGTCTAAATAAGGTTGAAATACTTTATTCATCAATGCCATAAAGTTACTAGAGCATTCATCAACTCAAAGGCGCAACGTAAACTTAAAGTGCCTATATGTAGTTCTGAATGCGCTTTTTGGAACATCTGCCTCTGCTATCTTAAACTGAGAGTACCTTGATCTCAAATCTAGTTTAGTGAACACCCAACCTCCTTGTAACTTATCAAGTAAATCATCAATCCTTGGTAACAGATACTTATTCTTAACTGTCACCCGATTCAATTTCCTATAATCGATACACAATCTCAAGGTTCCATCTTTCTTCAAAAATAAAACTGAGGCTCCCTAAGGTCACACACTTGGTCTGATAAAACTCTCATCCAACAACTCCTGTAACTGAGTTTTAAGTTCCTTAAGATCTACAGGTTCCAATAGATATAAGAGCAGTACCTGGAACTAAGTCAACAATAAACTATGGGGTAAACCAGATAATTCAGTGGGAAACACATACAAGAAATCCCTAATGATAGGAATATCCTATATTTTCTGCTCAGTACTGGTATCAACTACATAGGCTAAATAAGCCTCACATCCTCCTCGAATCAATCTCAAAGCATCCATTGATGATATCAATATGGTTGGCATTACTTGACTAACACCTCGAAAGATTACTTTTGGCTGATTAGGAGATTAAAAAATCACCTCCTTAGTATAGTAGTTTATTACAACTTTATGATCAGTAAGTCAATCCATACCTAAGATAAGGTCTATCTCTTTCAACTATAATACTATTAGATTTGTTTCAATTCTACCTGATCAATGTGAATCATACACCCTTTATAAACTTTACTAATTATGATAGTACTAACTACTGGTGTACTCACCTCTAAATCCCAATTCAACTTTTCTCTCTCACAATGCAGTTTAGATGCCAAAAGCGGTGTGATAAATGAATCTGTAGATCATGGATCAATCAATGCAATTGCTTCAAAATTAAATACATTTAACATACCTGCTACGACATTCGGGGAGTTCTGAGCCTCTTGTCTGTTGATGGCATAGATCCTAGCCTGAGATTATGGTTGATTCCTCCACAACTCAGTCTTAATAGTAAGACCAATTGAACCCACGTTACCTCTCTGTCTTTATCCACTTGCTCTGCTCTATTGGACAATTGTCTCAGTTATCAATCCTCCTCTCACTCTATACTGTGCTTTGAAAACTTCAGGACAGTCTTTGATTTAATGTTAAAAGGAGCCATAACAAAGGTAAGCTGCCGATAAATTCCAAGATTATCCACTATGCTTCTTTTCGTAATACTCATAGCTACACCTTTGTAGTGTTTTTCCATATGCTAGACCTCTACCACTACTAGTCTGTACAAAACTGCCCCTCAGTCTAAACCCCGATTGTCTCGATCTAATCAGTAGTCGAAACAATCTACTCTAGCGTTTACTGAACCTTCTGCCAGAATAGACTTGAGACTCACCAGGTCTCTTCATTTTAAACTCTTTTATCTATTAATTATTCTATTAATCTATTAAACTTACAGCTACACATTTGCAGTGTTCATTCACCATCTTTCAAAATTTGTCCTATTAAGATCATGGTAGCTTGGAGTTTTGTAAAACTACCTAAATTAATGATAGCTAGCCTCATCCTATTCTCCATAGCCCATCTTCAAACCGTTAACACTTATCCTCCTCAATCAAAATCAATGCAGTAGTATATCCTATTAACTCATTTAATCTTATCTTATATTTAGTTACAGAGAGACTTCCTTGCTTTAAATCCCAAAACTCATTCATGTTTCTATTTAGGTAGATCTTTGGCATGTAGTTCTCCTTGAAGACTCTCAGAAAGTCTTCCCATGTTAATCTACAAGGCCTAGTTATACTGCCTGGAACAATCTTCCACTATTGGTTAGTTAGACCTTGTGGTAATGAGATCACATAGTCAAACTTCTCATCTGATTCATAGTCCATCTGAATAAAGATTTAATCTGTTCTCTCTAGCAAACCGTCTGCCTCAACAGATTTTGTACTTCCTTAGAAGTCCAGAGCACCTTTTTTTGGAGTTTATCATACCTCCTTTCTCTCCTCTTAGGGATTCTCAAAGGCATTTCATTAGATCGAGGTATTGGAGACTCTCAATTGGCTCCTACAAACTCTAGGTCAGTTGATTCTGCGACTTAATCACCTATAGCGGATGACCTATAATAAATAATAATTACGATTATTATTTGAGTCTCTCATTATATATTATGTCTATATGCTTCTATCTATCCTTATGGATGTCAAACCATGCTTTAATACCAAAACCTATAACACCCCACTTCCACATGGCAAGTACCCAAACATCCATTGGACATTCGAGAAGATACCTCATGAAAGTGGCGTGTTAGAGCAGTCTTATTCACTTGTATTGGCATCACACATATAACAAAATGAATCAAACGATCAACTCCTCATTCCATTTATAAAAGATAATTTACATTAAAGCATTTTGCTACATAATCCACAAATAAAGTATCACAAAAACAAATAAAAGTTTACTACTCTTAATAACATGATCTACATTAATGAGGAACTATACAAAAAGCAACATTTTATCTATACTCCTTAGTATTAGCTAACCTACCTTTAAGCCATTCTTGAGTCCAAAATCAATGAATGTAACACTATATTACCATAAATTACATACTAGAACACCCTGTGGACATTCTAATATATAAAATATAATAATGGCATGTTAACTATCTTACCTTCACTTTATAACATGGCAATATATCCAACAAGTCATGGCATCAACTGTTGTACATAAAAATAACCAAATTTTAAAGCCAAATTCCAAAATGTATTCCTCAATTCATTTTATAAATCCAAACGTATTTACATTGTAGCTTTTAAAAACCCATACATGTATATCATCATATCCTAATACAAAATAGGCTACATGAAAGAGAAAATTACACAAAAGTCCATCTAATCTTTCCAATTCCAGCTGACCGATCTTTGATCCATTTCTTCTTCTTCCCAAAAGTTCAAGACTATACTTCGTGTAGCGTCTCTCAGTAGCTAAAGTCCTTTCTCGGTCCTGAAATGTCAACGTGCAATATTGGGTGAGTTTTACGAACTTAATGAGGTAACCATCATTGATGGTTTACTCAATTCATGCAACATATCACACATATAACATATAATTCACATCTTTGCATTTTGCATGAATTATCATATATCACATATCACAATATTCATGGAACACATCACACATATAACATATAATTCACATCTTTGCATTTTGCATGAATTATCACATATAACATATCACATTCTCATTCAAGGGTAAGACAATTTTGCATTTCAAACAATTAAATATACTTATTCAAAATGTATATGAAATGCTTATGTGACTCTTTTCCAATTGTTACATTATTGTAACCGAGTGCCTAAACTGTCCCGTATCTATTGTGGATACTAGGCTCATTTATACTGCCTCTTATCCATTAGGGATATAGGGTTCATTTTACATAGCAAACCTTGGCTCTTAATCACATTTGGAGCTTTAAGCTCATTTTTGGTGTCTACTCAAGTCACAACTCTCATTATCTAATTATGCATTCATATATAGAATGCATCTATTATAATCAATCAATCATGTCAAGTAGCATCTAGTTCGTCACATTCACATACAAGTAGCACTTCAATATCACATTCATGCATTATGTCTCGTACCTTCATTGTCCGGCATCAACATAATCAAATCACATTCATATCATCATTCAAAACATATTCTAAAGCAAACAATTAATTATGTGAAGCTGTCGAGGTTACTCACAGGTTGCTCCCAAAGCTAATGCCTAGAAGCTCCAGTAACATCTGGACGTTGACGTTCCAATTGCTCCTCTATATCAAGCAATATACACATATCACACTTTTGCACAATTATAAGTGTTTTTTAATGCACATGTATGTATATGAAATATGCCCAATGTATGTTCATGACAATCCCGGGTATTGCCCTATTATTCTCATCATGTAAACATTCATATTTCCAAACTCACTTAAGCATCCTCTATAATTATGGTTTATACCTCAATAAAACCATAAAAATCAAAATTCATAACTCATTTGGTCAATTCAGACTTTTCCTGAAACATACTTTCGAGTCAACCTTTCATGTTCTTTCTGACCAAGAAAATGGAGTAATCTAAAAACACTTTCTTCTAGAAATTTGTTCTCCTACCTCTTAAATTTCTAATGACTCCAAGATCATTCAATTTGGTTCATTCCTGTATGAGTTATGCTCAAAATACTGTAGACTAAGCACGTTTGAAATTTAGCTAATGCATGATCGTGTTGTCAAGTTGTACAACTCATATCTCTCAATTAGAATATCCAAAACTTACAAAATTCATACCAATTGAAAGCTAAGAGAATAATTTGCAATTTTTTTGAAGAAACTTTTGTCGTATTCAGCATACATCAATACAGTTTATTCGATAACAACAGGACATGATTTCTATCTCTTGTATTGCTATAGCCGAAGCCAAGACTCAAATTCAATCTAGATTTTTAAATTCTTAGAGACAGAATTAAATTTAGATTTCTTCCAAAAATTTGTAGCCCAATGTCTCTAGTTTACTCTAAGTAAAAAATCATTTCATTTGGATACATAAATATTAAGATATTGTCAAAATACAAATGTATGTTCACTGAAAATACTCTAATCGTGAAATTCCAGAACTCCTCATCAATTTCATCTCAAATTTATCACTTAGTCTCTCCAAAATGATTTCAGATGATTATAATTTTTGGGTGAATTGTATAAAAATGTGTTTCTAGTCTATTGGTTCAAATCTAATGTCATTAGGAAAAGTGTTTGAAACAGCCCCTGCCCTCTCTTTTCAAAACTTTAGAGTCACGATCGTGCACGTGCACGATTGTGACTTTCTTCCTTCATCAGTAGAGTCGCAATCATGCTGACACACGATCAGAACTTCCCTTGTGCTTCAATAGTATGATTGCGACTTTCCATGTGCTTCAACAGATGCATGATCGCGACCTGCTGTGTTTTCTTCCTTCGTTTTCTTTTTTTCTTGCTAGTTTTGATTTAAAACCAAAATTTTTTCAGACAAGACTTTCTTCTAGTAAAATGTTCCTCTATGTCTTAAGTTTCTATCAACATCAAATTCATATATTTGGGTCTTGTATCATGCAAGTTATGATCAAAATACTCTATACTATTTCTTATACCTCAACAGAACACAACTCTTAAATTCAAGCTAAATTTCAGGGCTCTTATGGATAGAATTAGAATTTGACTTCTTTAAGAAAGTTGTAGAAATATATCTCTAGTTTAATATAAATTAAAATAATCCCATTTGGATGTCTACATTTCAATATATAGCCACAATACTGATATATGTTCAATAAAACACTGCATATAACATACTTTAACACACCTTTAACTTCATTTTCATCCTAGTTCATCTCTTTTGCTTAGTCTTTTGTTTCTAATTTATACTCTCACATCTCTACTCCCCTTTCAGTTCAACATAACATAAAAAATCAAAAACAAATCAAATCCCAATATTAAAACACAAACATCAAAAATTCGATCCTCACTTATGCATATGTCCATTTTCTTCACTATTTCACTTTCATTTTCCTGCATATTCAATTTTTGCATTCTCTTCATTTCTTCCTCAAACTTTCATTTTAATTAATCTTTCTCATCACCATATACCTATTTCTAAACTCTAAATTCATTTTAAACACTTAAAATTGTTCATGTACATGAACAGTGAAAACACAGAGTATATATATATATCAACTTGCATGAATTTCTACACTCCTCTCATGCACATTTTTGTTGATCTTTCAACTCCAAAAATTATCTCCACATTACCTTATAACATATTGATCATAAAAATTGAAAAAGAAACAAATCCACATTTTCATTCTATATTCACTGAGAAGATGAAAAAAAATGGTTATTTTTCTTATGATTATGAAATATCAACAAATCACCAATTTTGTTTCATAATCCAACAACTCTAAAGGATTCACAAGATACTTACTTGATAAAACTCCAAAATCTTCAAAACCTCCAAAGTGCCCTAACTTTCATACACCCACGTACATCGTGTTGAAGGTGGTTTAAGTTAGTTTTTTCGTGAGGCAAAAGAAATGGATAACAAAGTTGGAGTAGCAAAAGGTAGATCAAAGCAAGATATAACTCTGGTGAAGGTTTCGGTGAATCAAAAGTCAATGAAGGAAAAAGCTTAAAGAAGAAAGTTATGAAGAAGAGACTAAGTCAAGAAGTAACTTAGTCTTTCAAGTTTAAAAGACACATGAAATGAGTCTTCCTCACATCACCATATAATAACTTAAACTAAGTAAGTGACACTTGTCACTTATCTAGCTTCTAAGACTTTAACTAGTTTTTCTAAAGAATCTAGTCTAGTTAGCTTCAAATTTACCCCAAATGTCTCTAAAAGTTTCAATATCATCTTCTCACAAATTCTAAGGTCATCTATAAAATTCTTCAATATCATCGATTCTTATTCCTATTTCCATTTATCAATCCCAGTAATACCCCACATTTTCGTAAATTTTTCCTCAAATTCACCAAAAGTTCTAAATCACTAAATACATTCTCTAAATCAGTTTCCAGCATATAAAACCCACAGTTCTCAAAAAAATCATATTTCACATATATAAATCAGCTATACCCAGAATGTCAATGAATGCAAGTACAATTATTTTCATATGTAAAAATTCAATAGTCAAGTGTATGTGCATATTATGCATGAACATGAAATGCATTTTCTAATCTCTCAAATTTATTATTCTAGCCTTAACATGGGTAACGGGATGTTCCGATGAAATAAGAATTCTACTAGTTTGCCTTAAAACTTAATCTCCCTCGTACCTAAAAATTAACATTTTCAATTTTGATGAGTTTTGCGAACTCAGTAAGTGAACCATCATCGATGTACTCACTCATATCAATTCACAAAGACAGTTCACATTCCAAATCATAGACAAATCATATCATCACATATTAAACATCACTTCACATATCATCATATTTCCCCAAATACAGTTGTGTACACTATCACATTTCTAATTCAAAACAGTTCAAATAATTCATTTCAAACATTCATATAATAGGCATCAATTTGTATATGCAATGTACATGTGACTTCAGTTTCGTTGTCACTTTATTGTGATCAAGCACCCTTCTAACTGTCCTATATCTATTGTGGATATTGGACTCATTAATAACTATCTTGTATCCATTGTAGATACCAGACTCATTTTAATACTAAGCTTGTGGCTCTTTATACACATTTCTAAGCTTTATGCTCTTTTTCACTGACCACTCCGATCACAACTTCCTTTATCTGATAATGCATTTCAATGTAATGCGATGTATCAATTCACATTATATGCAATCAATCAATTTCATTCATCATGTACAGTCACTTTCACATTTTCATTTGATCTAAGTCCGATATTTAACATTTTTGTTGAGTACACATATTTATTTCAGATTCACATTCAATTATGAACAACTCCAATGCAATCTCAATTATCAAACGCCTCAGACCATCAATGTCTAAAATTATCACATTCACATAAATATAAGTTCAATAATTGAAATTTAAGCAAATATAATCAATCCTAGTGAAAAACATCTAGGTTTACTCACGGTAAGCTCTAAATAGCTATTGCCTCAATGGATTAGCAATTTCTGGATGCTATCGTTTGACTTGAGCATCTAAATCATGCAATACACATATTTATACTCATTACAAAATTGATCATTCACATTAGTATTCAATTACACACAAATATATAGGTGTTATGTATACTGCATGCTTAATGACTTTCCCGGGTATGTGTCCTTTTTTATAAGTCTTGATCATTCAAACAATATCACTTGTATATCTTTAGTTTACACTTAGGTTTATACCTAAGAATACTTGGTCATCTAATATCATCAATCATTCATTCTTCAATGTTATTCTAACATTGTACGATCATATAATATCCAAATTCTCATTCATTCTTACTTAATACACATCATTCTTATTCTTGAATCTCATTAGCATTCCTAAAAATGCTTTTATTCCTATAACTTCTTCAAATTTCCATATTTAAATGTCATCAATACAGTCCTAAGTTAAAACATCAATTATCAACCTAAATTTATCAAAACCTTAACTAATTAATTAAGTAACAATCTGAGTTTATTTCAAGCCTTAATCAAGTCCAATTACACCAATTTAAAGTGAATTATCTTAAATTGCTTCAACAAGAACACAAAACTAAAGTTAACCTTTCAAAACTATGCCCACGATCACGGTGGACCTTGTCATAAGTGTGACCGAAGCTAGTGCAACTGGCCACGTTCGTGGGATGAGGCCCACAACCGTGCTCTACCTTTCATCCTTCATTTCTCCATGAATTCCACATACTGAGAAACATAATTGATACTTTAAGTTTTCCAGAATTCATGTTCTTTTATGCAATTTCATTTCATGCTAATCTAACTACCATATCAGTTATATAGATCTCATAAGAATCTACTTATTTGCTTTATTCCATTCACTTTATACCATCTTATGCATAGTTAATTTTTTCTACTTCATTTCCTTATGAAAATCACCTCCATTTGAACTCAAAAACATCCATATAACAACTCATAACTATTATTGATCACTTTTACAAAATAGAACACAAATCCATATCCATTTCTTTCA
This sequence comes from Erythroxylum rotundifolium, assembly GCA_027563915.1. NCBI lineage: Eukaryota > Viridiplantae > Streptophyta > Magnoliopsida > Malpighiales > Erythroxylaceae > Erythroxylum > Erythroxylum rotundifolium. The sequence continues at coordinate 10,799 of JAOSBO010218988.1, read as the reverse complement.
TCAACATTCAACACTCATCCAACACCATTAATACCATCAATCTATCCTTAAACTATCATTATAATGTTTCTCTTAAAACAAACCATGAAGAGCAGTAATATACTAACTTGTTTTAGCCCCAAAGCTTCTTCAAATCATGTAAAACTCAGCTCCTCCACATACATGATCATCACCATTTCAAAAGCAAGATGAGAATAGAAATGGGTTTCATCATCAAGAAGAAGACAACAGATATTCGTTAAAGAAACAATGTTAAGGAGTTTGGAAAAAAATAAAAGATCGTGAGGCTTGGTGAGCATGTCGTAGATGAGAGAAGAAAGAAGAAGATGGGAGCATTTAGTGACAATGAAAACAATGAAAAGATAAAGATGGTTTTTCAATAGGTATAAAATATTGTGGGTTAATGAGCTTGGTGAGTGTCATGAAACATGTCATAACACTTACCACATAAATAATTGTGCTACTTAAAATTTACTTATGCTACTAATGTCACTTAATAACTAGTCCACTGTCTCCCAATTTCCAAGTCATTTGTCACCTAATTTTCTATACCATTTGTCAATAAATCCCAACACCACTTGTCAGTTATTTCCACTGCCATGTGTCATATATTTCTACCACCAAAAATCAATTTATCCCATTACTTAACATTTTTTCTAGTCCAAAATTACACGTAATTTCATAAATCTCTCAATTTTAACAAATAATTCCAAATTAATAATTAAAACCATTATATCAAAATTCAAGACATAAAAATTTGCAATTCACATCATTACCATTTTAAATCGTTCATACCAAAGAATATGTCAATTAAGTGCATATACAGTATTTACAATATGTATAAAAAAATCAAAATTCATGTGTTTATGCTAAAGGTATGTATGTCAGTACAGTGCACCTTATAACTTTCTCAACACTATTTCTCATAGACAGTGGTCTAGGGTCCTAACCCTTAGTATGGGAAAATAGGATATTATAATACCTCTTCCTCAATTCCTTCCAAAGTTCAAAACTTGATGCATATAAATAAACATCAACAATATCTTGAAAGATTGAATTCAGTATCCTTGATGCAACCAAGCTATTAACTCTACACCATAAATCATAAACTAATGAAATTTCATCTAGATTTTATATATGCCATCTATGAGGAAGAATATTCCTAGAATATAGAGGTGATCAAAGATGGTAAACATCAAAAACCTGCAACAAGATAGGAAACCAAGGAAACGAAGAGCGAGAAATAGCAAAAAGAGAAGCAGTTAATATTAAAGAAAATGAACCGGATCAACTTAAAGGAAGTAAATAGGACAAGGGCAAGGTAAAACTAGGAAAAAATATGGTAGCACAAGCTTTGTCTAGGAGGTAGTAAGTAAAAGAGAAGCTAGAGCATGTAAAGCATAAGACTATAAATCTGCATGTATCCATCTGGTTTAGTATGAAACCATGAGACTACAAGTTTATGTTTGGTTGAGTGTGAGACTATAATTACATAGTTGGTGTCTTATTAAGCATTTCATCACTTATTAAGAGCAAGAACCCAATATTGGGGATCTAGAACTTGTTAAGCTTGATATCTATTGGTCTATGACTTGTCAAGCATGACATACAAGTAGATGGGAGTCAAGCACAAGACTATAAGTCTACAAGTTTGAATCTTATCTAACATAAGATACCAAGTTTGTGAATATACGTTAGGTAAATCGTAAGAAAGCAAGTCTAGTCAAGTTTACTTCTTACAGAGCTCAAGACCACAACTATAAGGATTTCCATCTTATGACGTGTGAGTCTACAAGTCTTTAAGTATACTTCTTATCGACCAACAGATTACAAATTAGATTTTAATGTTTGGGTGTGTATAATGTATAAAGAAACTACATATTTATCTTCAAGATGTGAAAGATCTAAACCGAATATAAGCAATGATGTAACATCCCATTATCTCATGATTAAGGATAGAACCCTAGGATACTACATGTGAAAGTTTACTAAGAATTTAGAAGTGCATTTCATGCATCTTATGGCATACACATACTCATGAATAATGTGACGCTTATTAAAATACTTGTACATACATTCATTGACATTCTCCGGATATAAGTGATTTCATTGTGAATTGTGGATTAATTGTCTTAAAAATTGAATTGGTGTGTATTAAAATTGATTTAGCATTTTTGGTGATATTTCGGACATTTCAGAAATTTCTGAAAATTTGGAGTATTTTTGGACTAGGAAAGATGCCTAGTGACAAGACCAATTGAGACATGGAAAATTAGGATGAGTAAGCCTAAAATTGAGTGACATTTGGTATAGTTAAATGAGTGACAATTGCATTAGTAATTAATTGACAAATGGACTAATTATGGAGTGACAAATGGACCAATTAATGTGTGATGTGTGGACTGATTAAAGGGTGAAAAATGGTAGCATTATGAGTGGATTAGTGGCAGCTGATTAATTAGCCAAATGTATTACGTGCCTTAAGACAAATGGTGAGTTTAGAAGTTGACACCAAGCATGATGATGCAGCAAATTCCAGTAGCAATGTTTCTGCTGATTCTCTTTCCTTTCTCCACAGAAAATTGCTCCTTCTTCTCTTTGAAATTTTACCTGAACCCTAGCCAAATTATTACACCAAAACTGGCTTTTTAACTTACACAAAATAGGCAAGAAATCAGCTTAAAGTCACATTCACCTTGTCCAAAACTCAATCTGTTTTCATCTTCAGTTTGTGATGAATTTTACTTCCACGGAGACTTGATTTAATATGAAGTTTGAGCAAAATTGAAAGACTAAAAGGATAGTAACAATTCGAGTTTTATAACATGTTAAATGGTATAAGAATGATGTTTGAATTGGAATGAATTGCATGTAAGGTTGATGAACAAGTGTGCCAGAATATGTTATATCACTACAAGAAAATCATGAATTTGCGACGAAAATTTTCCGACAGCTTAAAAACCATAGCTATTTACCGACGAATAACAATACTCCATCGTAAATACATTGTACTGTTTAGATATAGCAACGGAAATATATTAACATCAGTAATACTCGAGGGAATGAATTTCATGCAAAATCTCCAACAACATATATCGACGTCATAACTATTATCGTTGGAAAAAATTGCAGGAATGCTTCCCGCGATTAAATTGCTTTTGATATTTACCGACAGAAGATGTTCCGTCGGTAAGTTTGGATCAGCGTCTGCTATGCACCGACAGAATGTTGACTATCGGTAAACTTGATATTAAGTTTACCGACAACGTAACCATGACCGTCGGCAATAATTACGGGAATGCTTCCCACAATTAACTAGTTTCGGACATTTACCGACGAACTCCTTTCTGCCGATAACTTTGGATCAACATCTGTTCCGTCGGCACACTTTATGCTAACTTTACTGAGGGAAATTTCATGCCGTCGCAAAATGTAGTGGCAACAACACATGGTTAAATAATTGAAAATTTTAAATGTCAACTAGTTAATAAATAAAACGACATCGTTTGGTTTAATTAAGACGATTGCAAGCGCCCCCCACCCCCCGCCCATTTTCTTCTTCTTCTCTCCTCCCGTCACGTCCTCTAGTTTCCTGCGACATACCTTGCTTCCACCGTCGTTTTTCAATCATTTCTGGCCCATCCGGTTTCGTTTAAGGTGAGCTCTGTAATTGGTGTATTGTTTCTCCAAAAAACGCATGTTTTATGTGTTAACCATGGGTGTTTGGGAGATGAAATTTTGTGTAATTATTATTGTTGTATGCCAATTTTTGTGTCACTATTGGTTGATTTGTTGTTTATATGTGTTATTGTTGGTAAATAATGGAAAAATGCATTCGATTTCTGATTAGATTGAGATTATACATATTGTCTATGAGCTATTCGACAAAATACCCTTATGATTGTTGGAATGTTTCTTTGTAATTGTTGCGTGAATCTGAGAATTTGAATACTTAATTTCAATAAAATGCTTAATTTGAAGTGTGAATTTTTTGAATTTGACATTTAAGTGTAAATTTGATGATAGATCATGCTGATTTAACTCACTAATAGACTTTTCGGGTTGATTTAATTCTCTAAGTGTTAATGCATTATTATTGTTAATCTTTTACTTATTATTAATTTTATTAATATTAAATATATTGTATTTATCAATATTGTCATTAATTATTAATTATTATTATTATTATTAGTTTGATTAATCTTATGAAATTGATAAATATTATTAGTTTAATATTTATGATCTACTTATTAATAATTTTAACTGACTAAGTGTTAATGTATTAATATTATTAATTTCCTTTTTATTATGATTAATATTAAATTTATTGTATTTATCAATATTGTTATTAATTATTAATAATAAGTAGTAGTATTATCAGTTTGATTAATCTTATGAAATTGATAAATATTATTAGTTTAATATTGATTATCTACTTATTAATAATTTTATTATTATTAAATTTATTATTTTTGTAATTTATTATTATTATTATTATTATTATTATTAATGTTCTACTTAGTATTAATGTTATTATTATTACATTTTATTATTTGTACCAGTTATTATATTATAATTATTATATTTATTAGAAATATAATAATAATAAGAATAATAAGAATACATATTATTATTAAATTTATTATTCTTGTTAAATTTATTATTAACAAGTTTATTTTAATAATTATAATAGTGAATCTTTGATGATTTATTATTATTGTTCCTATTATTATTAAATTTGTTGTTCTTATTTCATTTATTATTGTTGTTTTTATTATTGAGTTGTTATTATTATTTCATTTATTATTATTATTCTTATTCTTAGTATTATTAAATTTATTATTCATATTTAATTTATTATTATTATTCTTATTCTTAGTATTATTAAATTTATTATTCATATTTAATTTATTACTATTATTGTTATTATAAATTTGCTAGTATAATTAATTTTATTATGATTAAATGTTGTGAGTTAGTACAAAAATTATTAAATATTCTGTACTTTTTCTTACATTAGTTTATAATATTGTATTATCACAAGTGTATTAGATTAAATGTTTTATATTATTTTTTGTATGTCCTGTACTGTGTGGAAGAACGTCTTCGATCTTTCTTCATCGTAATTAAAGTTGTCCATCCATTCAGGTTAGTCGTGCAACTAATTAATATTTACCATATCTATTACTTTAATAATACGATTATTAAATCGTTGGATTTATTATTAATAGAAAGGGGGTCTTGAATTTATGTTACTGTTCAGAAGAATATTCGCATATTTATTCATGACTTTTTATGTTTTCCTATAATAGTGAAAGTATTTACTATATGTGGAATCAGTTTGAAATCAATTGTAGGTGCTTAATTCTATCGACCAAATCGATCGATTAATCAAGTGTAGGTAATTAATTACTATGATTAAGACAATTTGTTCCATAATAAACCACTAGGATGGTATATAGAATAGAAACCCATGATGCAGTTCCCGTGAGGCTTATCGATGAAATATTCCATGAGCCTAGGAGTCACAGTGAGAACTTGTTTTCTTAATTCACAGGTGTAAACAATACCATGTACTATAGTTTTGAAATCAATTGTAGGTGATTAATTCGATCGACCAAATCGATTGATTAATCAAGTGTAGGTGATTAATTACTATGATTAAGACAATTGCGAAGAGACCTTTACGAACTATTAAATCATATCCGATGTCTTTTGTTAATGGATACAAATATCATATAGAATATCATGGTCATAGCATGGCACCAATAAATAGTGGAGTTTGCATACAAGGAGAAGTGATTGATTACTATGGAAAAATAATTGAGATACTTGAAATTGAGTACCCTGCACTGCCAATAAAGCAAACTGTGATATTTAAGTGTGAGTGGTTTGATCTAACTCCAAATGTCGGTACAAAAGTGCATAGCCGATACAATCTAGTTGAAATCAACAAGTGAAGAAGATTTCGACATTTTGAACCTTTCGTCTTGGCAATGAAAGCGATTGAAGTGTATTATGTTGCTTTTCCTAGCTTATGATAAGATAAGTCAGATTGGTTGGCCGTTTCGAAAGTTAAAGCTAGAGATGTTTTTGAATCACGTGAAAAAGGAGAATAGAGAGTTGAAAGTGACGTATTTCAGGAAGAGACTTATGAAATAAATGCATTTGTCGTATATGAAGATAATGAACCTACGATCCATGTAATGAATATATTGAAATTTATCTGGAGATGATGAAGAGGCCCAGAGATCTGAAGAAAAGCCAGAGTTTGATTCAAATTCTTCAGAACAAGAAGATGATTTTTCTTTACAATTAAGTGATGATAGCAATTAATTGTGTTTGTAATTGAATATTGTATGAACAAATCAATTATTTCCTTTTCAATATATAATATAAATTATTGAAATGAAAATGTAATAGTTCTACAAACTTCAATCAAATTTTGATTTCAGGTTGAAATATGGCACCAAATAGAAGACAAGATAGTCATCGACCAAGACTTTTCAGACCACGATTCGAAGGTTTATACTGTAGAGGTGAAGGATTTTGTGCTGCAGCACCTACAGATGAATCACCTCCACCCCCTCCACCTACTACACTGGCAGATGAGGCTACACCATCCACCACTCCTTCATCATATAGTACCCCTATATCGATAGAGATATCAGGGGTAAATAATGCGGATGGAGTAGACGGCCGCTAGCCTAGAGCTGACGGACCCGATGGACGAAAATACATTACAATTTTAAAAATGGTATAAAATTATTTGTTTAAAAATTATAGGCTTTTTCTATCTAGACCCTGTTTAAGAATCATGAAATTAAAATTCAAGAAGAAGATTGATCCTGAGGACTATTGTTAAAAGAATATCTCTCAGGTGACAAAGGAATTTTATTATCATGAGTTTGAGGTACGATAGAAATTATTATTTCCTTTTTTAATTAAAATTTCTATTCATTAATTTGATAACTGTTATTACATTAAAAGTATTTATCAAATATTTTTACTTTTATTACAGAAACAATTTTTTTAGGATTCTCAATTGGACGGGATCGTATATAAAGTATGGGAGTCGAGAGTGCGTACACGTTATCGCAACTTTGTTGGTGCAATACGCAGGGCAGTTGTACAACCACCTTATATTTCTGAAGAAATATGGAGTCGTTGGTTGCAATATTGGACATCACCTGAGGCCATGTTTGCTTCACTGCATAATTAGGCCAATAAACGTGGAGGACCCAAGGGAGAGAGTCTTCCCGTACATACGGGAGGATCTATTACCAACTACGAGCATGCACAGAGACTTGTAAGTATCTACAATTAACAGTTATGTTCTCATCTCTTTTCTTTGCTATAATTAACTTGAATTTGTTGTGTTAAAATTTGGAATGAAATTATATGTTTTTGGTGCCATATATGGCTGTGTTTTTTAGTTTTGTTATTTGTTCAACAAGGGTAGATTTCATAAAAATAGAGGAATCCCTGTCAACATTTTTATAACTTCTAATTCACTTTGTATTTCTACTGAATTTTATGTGTGAATTTTGGAATGAATATATGTGTTTCTTGTTGAGAATGATAATGTTATACTGGTGCCATATATGGTTGTAGTTTTAGTTTTGTTCTTTATTCAACTGGGGGTTAATTTCATAAAAATAGGGGATACTCTGTCGAAATTTTTATAAAATCTAATTCACTTATAATTAACATTTTATTCCTATGCAAGAAAAGTCTATAGGCATGAGACCTACACCCCGTCAACTATTTCTCCACACTCACACTAAGAAGCATGATAGGGTGATATTCGACAATGATCGTTGTAGAGAAATCAATGTATGTGAAATTTATGATTTAATATTAACAATGCTTAATAATTGTCACTTACTAATATAAACATTGCATTCTAATAGGATCTAATACAACAAACCATTGAACCGCGGTCTTAGCAATCTGAAAATGTTGATGACACTGACACTTATCTTGAAACAATAGGTGGTAGGGATCATAGTGGGAGGATATTCGGCTTAGGATCATTTGCAAATACTTGTTATTCGCAATCCTCCACGTCTAGTACAGCAGCATCTGCTAGGCAGTCTAACAACAATAAAGTGGAAGTGCTTGAGAGCACAGTGCAGACATTGTCGACTCAGTTGCAACAGACGTTGGAACAGTTGCAACAGTCGATGGCAGCGTAACAGCAGTCAATGCTGCTATACGCTCAGCTCCTTCAGGAGATGGATGAATTGAAGGGTAAGGGCAGCACTTCATCGCACCAACCAGAGCATCCATTATCTCCAGATCAGTAGTGTAGTTTTGGTCATTTAGTTTGTATTACAGATACTTATTGTTTACAATGTAATTTTTATTATCAATTAAGATATTTTAATTTTTAGTCATTAATCAAAATTTCTATTTAACCAAATCAAATGTATATTATAAATATATAATTATTAAAAATATGAATCAACTGTAATTTAAATATAATGACAATATATTATTTAAAAAAATTTAAGCAATAAATTTGCCGACGGAAATAAACATCCAGTGGTAACTGTATAAATAAATTACCAATGCTCAACGGGATATTCCATTGGTAATGGATACCATATACCGATGGAATATAATAATCGTCAGTGAATGTTCAACATATTTACGGACAAAACACTCGTTACCACCGGTAAATTTACCGACGGTCAAAGAACTTACCCTAGCTAAATTTACCGACGGTCCAAGAACTTATCATCGGTAAATTTAGCGTTGGAAAATGATGAACCGTTGGTAAATTTACGGACATAACACTTGATACCATCAGTAATTTTTCGATATATTTACCGATGGTTCAACATTTTCTAACGCTAAATTTACCAACGGTGAGTTCTTGGATGGTCGGTAACCTTAGCTACAGTCGATTCTAAGACGTTATGGTCTATCGGTAAATTCTGTCGGTAATATATTATACCGATAGAATATTTGTGTTTTCCGTCGGTAATTTCCATCGCAAAATGAGAGTTTCCTTGTAGTGTATGGAGTGTTTTTATTGAAAATCCATATGTATTGTGGCCATATCTTGATATGTAGATATCCAAATTTGATGGATTTTTATTTAGATTAAACTAGAGATATATGGCTACAATTTTTAGTAAGTAATCAAATTTTAATTCTGTCCTTAAGGGTCTTGAAAGTTGGCTTGAAGTTGAGAGCTGCACACTGTTGAGATATGAGAACAGTGTGCAGTATTTTGATTATAACTTGCATAATACTAAACCAAAATGCATGAATCTGATGTCATTAGAAACTTAAGTCATTGTGTAAAATTTTATTAGAAGAAGGTGTTAGAACCAAAATGCATGAATTTGATGTCATTAGAAACTTAAGGCATTGTGTAAAATGTTATTAGAAGAAGGTGTTGTCTAAATAACTCATTTTCTAGGTCATAATGGTCATACAATTCTGACTCGAAAATCTGTCTTAAGAAAAATTCTGGAAAATGAGAATTGTACGTCGAAATTTTCGTTTCAATTTCATCTTCCTATTTTTTCCTATTTTACATATCTTTAAGGCATGAATTTAAAGAAACTCAAAGAATAAAAGTTGTAGACCTAGGTCTTATCTTGATTTATGTGAAAGTAGCTTCATAAAATAATGACTAGAGCTTGAGTTATACTTTTTTTCCTAATACTACCTCCAATAGACCCCTGTATAGGAACCTTATGTTATCTCCTAATTTTTGGGGACTTTGGAGCTCGAATTAGTCAAAGTATAAAACATGAAAAATTATTATTGATGTATTATTAATGCTTTTGTGAAACAGTTTTCCCAGAAGATATCTTGATAAGTTTATATAGTTATTTGAATTCGTAACTTAAAGAAGAGATTGTTTTAGATGTGGTTGAGTTCAAATCTGGAAATTCTGATTTGTTAAAGGAATAAATGAGTTCTTTTAATGCAAATATGATCTTCAGGACATGAATAATGTGTATATGGTATGGATGAATGAGTATTGACGAGCACAGGTTATTTATGAATGAGAATTGGGTGAATGCATAAGTATATATTGCTGGAAAAAATTTTGGTGAATGTATAATACTAGGAAAAGATTAATGAATTTATGAATGATGAAGGGAAAGTGATTAGGTTTACTTAAGGCATAAACCTAATTGCAAACTAAATGATGTACAAATGAGTAAGATTTGTGTATTAAAGAAACATACTCGAGAATTTGTCATTGAACATACATAATACATGATACATTCATAAATGTGTTTATGATTGATATTCATATGAAAATGCACATGAGTGATATATAAATATATATGATCGCATATAGAAGTGCGCGTTAAGCGACCACTTCCAAACATCGATAGGACTTCATGACAGTTAGCTTAAAGGAGCACTTGTGAGTAACCTAAGATGGTCTGACATTAAATTATTGTTGTTTACATTTTGTATTGAATTATTAAGTGAATGTGATTGTGTTGATTCCAGACAATTGATTGTCCGAGGAGTTCTATATTTGGGCCTGTATTGGAAGTGCTGCTTCAATATGAATATGATTGACTATGTCTTCTCAACTTATACATTGAATGTCGGACCAAATCCCAAGATCATTATAAATGAGAAATGTTGGCCCCCAAATGTTTTTTTTTAGTTAAGCATGATTTAAACAATTATGAGGTTTGGATAAGAGAATTTTGGGAGTTAAATTTTTTTATGGGGGTATTTGGGTGGATTACTTAAGGTTAGAAGCACTAAGGCATTAAAGGAAGGGTAAGGTGGATTTCTCTCACCCATTAAGG
>JAOSBO010218944.1:0-15340 GCA_027563915.1 Erythroxylum rotundifolium | reverse complement strand
GTAATAAAATATTTATTTTATTTTTTAAATTATAATTATAATTATAATAAAAGTCAAAGTGTCAAACTAATCAATAAATTTCAAAATATTTGAAAGAAGGGGGGGAAGGAAGACGCGGTGGGAGAGTTGAAAATTTTAAAATTTTTTATTTTTTTGGAAAATTAAAAATTAAAAAATTTGCAACTTAGTCCCTATAGTTTTAAATTTTTCCGCTATTTACCGATATTTGGCCGGTATTTATAATACTGGATGGTACCAATCGGTATTGGCCAGTACCGACCGGTATTTAAACCCGATACTCAAATTAGAATTTCAGTACCGTTTTTCAGCCAGTACGGTACGAAATTCATATCATTGGTTGGTACTATTTGACCACTTCCTTCTTTAACTCATACCGGCTGGTACCAACCGGTATTTAAACCCGGTACTTAAATTAGAATTCTGGTACCGTTTTTCGGCCGATACGGTACGGAATTTCATATCATTGGTTTGTACTATTTGACCACTTTCTTCTTTAACTCTTCCTTTTTCTTTTTCTCCTCCTCCTTATCCTTCCATTTTTCTACAATATCCTTTTTGTTTCCAACTGTCTACTCCTTTTCACTCTTTAATTTCACTGCATTCACTTGCTCCGTGGAGATTGGATTGGTATTGCTAGGTGATGTACTTAGCTACCTTTTAAAGATAAGTTTAACAAGCTATCCAATTTGAATTTCTAAGTTGTAGAGGAAGCTTTTTGATTTTGAAAAGATGCTTTAATATTTTATAAGCGAGCCTTAGATGTAGTAATGAATTTCACTATATAAGACTTGACTTCCCTGCTTATAGTTTTTATTACTAAAATTTGGTTGTAGGAACTTGTCTATACTATCCTTGATTATCTCCTAAAAATTTTGGGTAAATTTCAAGTATTATAAAGGTTATTTTAAGACTGATTCCATATAAAAATAACTTATTCAATTGACTTGTATAAGGGTGATGACAATCATCATTAGAGTGTCTACCATCATAAAATAATCCATCTCATCACTTGTTCTAGTTGATCTTCCAAACTCATATAATTGATCATCTTGCTTGAAGCTTTTAATTTTTCTTATAATGTTATCACCACTTCAATATTATGAATGCTAACTAATTTTAGGTTTAGCCTCAGATTTTCCACAGTGTTAATTACTTATAGAAATATTTTCAATTAGCTCTTATATTTCCTTAAGAGCTTTAAAGATGGGGGTTCCATCTAAAGATGCATAGATCAACTACTTAATTGGAAAGCTTAATCTACTATAAAATAATTGCATCTATAGTCTTAAATCAAGTCTATAATATGGAATTTTCTCCAAAACTCTTACCATCTCTCCCATATCTCACACAAAGTCACACACACTAATGGTAAAAGAAGAAGATATTATTCTTAAGTCTTGTTGTTTATACTAAAAGGAAAAGCTAAAAACTTTTATCAAGTTAGTTTTAGATGGTAATAGTTCCTAAAGGAAGTTAATCTCGATTTTGCTATGTCACTTAATATAATTAGGAATAACCTTAACCAAATCACACCTTCAAAACTCTATTGACCTTGAATGTATCACAAATTTCTCAAAAGTTGGTGATATGTGCTTTTGAATCCTCATCAAGTAAGCCATTAAACTGCATAAGCTATTGGACCATTTGAACTATATTGGCTTGATCTCAAATTTATTACCCTATACTCTTGACCAAATAATGTTTGATTTTATCCATATAAGCAACAATCTAACATGATATCTCATAATATGTTGCCCTCCTTGTGCTACCATCTTTTTAATATCAATAATATCAAATACCAAAATCATAAAATTTAATAATAAAACACAAGATTAAGAAAGAAAGTTCTAAAATAAATAAGTACAAAAAGAAAGAAAAACAATTAGATTAATAAAAATAAAGCATTCCAAATATCTAATCCTTAACAATAATATCAAGATTGTTATATATGTATCTAATCAAAATTATGCTAAAGATCATTAGGCAAGTACGTCTATCATTATTATAGTATAATTTACGTGAATCTAAGTTTCAACTCTCCAAGGAATATAAGTACCAACACCAACTATCTTGATTATCCATTTTAATAAAACAATATTTTGAATTAAAAAAAAGATTAATAAACTAAAGTTATTATTCTAAGATACCAAAATAAAATAATGAACAAGATTGAAGTAACCAATAGATTAACGAAATTCATATGTAAAAGCCCCCTAGAATATTTATATACTTATATTTATCTAGATTGAAAGACTAACCTAAGTTTCTTGGACTAAAAAATTTCCGAAGTTACAGTTGTATTCTTTCTCAAGAAATATATCACTTATAGTTAAGTTGAGTGATTGAAATTCTTTCTAAATAGAACTCCTAATAATGCATTAACTTATTCTATGAATTTTCATGATAGATTTGGCTATAACTTAAAATATTTATGTATTTATATCTTTAGGATTCTATATAACTCTTATTATGTATGTCATGACCTATTTATACATACGATTTCTCAATCACTGTATATAAATTGAATCAAAACACTAGCATCTTTCAATATAAATAAAATAAGTAATTATGAATAATGAGTAATAAAAGAACGAATATACTTAAGAAAGAAAACAAAATTTTAAAAAATTCTCATGGATCTTAAAATCTTGATTTTCTTTAAATGAATCTTGATAGAAATCCCTTCTTTTCTCTAAGGTTATTTCATTATTGTCCCAAGATAGTACAATTTGGCTCTTGTTGACTACTTTCTTCTTTCTAATTCCTCAAAAATTCCTTATATCCTTACCAAAATTTCAAAAAAGTTAAAATTTCTTACTCAATATGGATTCAACAAGGGCTCCTATTAGTCTCATATTATTTATAGTTGTAGAAAGCTCTAATCTACAAAAAAAAAATCACTAATACTTATTATGAACACAATTATATATCACACTTGTTTCGAATTAGTAACTCCTCTATTGCATATTAGAGGCTTCATTTTGGGAATACAGGTCTAAAGGCCCCAAACAGATGTATTTGTTTAAGATTTATGGAAAGTTGTGGTAAAAGAGGAAAATTTCAACCATGGCCTAAAAGTCCTACTATATATCACATCAAAGTTTATGAAGAGAAAATAATAAAGAAACTCAAAGAAAATACATGTTTGCATTATATTATTTTAAATATTTCTATTAAAGTTATGAATCTAGAAACAAATTTTCAAATTTGGGAATGTCCTATACATGAGATTTAAAGAAACAAGAATCAGAAGCATTCATATGAAGGATCTTAGAAAAGAGTATAAAATAAAAAAGATAAAAGATTTAAACACTACAAAAGAGTATGCTAACAAATTTATAAAGATTATCAACAACCTTTGGGTACATATTGAAGAAGTTCCTAATAATGTAACTATAAAAAAATATTAGTTACATTCTTAGAGAGGATTAAAAAATAGATTTCTACATTGAAAGAAATTAAACACCTAAAAAAACACTTCACCTTCTGAATGCTTTTGAGACTTAAAGTGAAAAGGATATATCCAGGAAGAAATTGCACTGATGGTTGTTATACAAGCTAAACTTTAAATTCATAAGAACAGGTAAGAAAAAGAAGTGAAAGAAAAACAAAGGCAATATAAGTGCTAATTTCAGTGACTATGGAACTTCTATATCAAACAATAAAAGTGGTGGCAATAATGCTGCAAATAGAAATGAAGTATTAAATTTTTCCTTTTTCAATATTGTGGTAAAACAATTCACCCTTATTCTAATTGTTGGAGCTGACTTAATGCAAAGTGCAATAAGTATAGTCAAATAAAGTATATGGATAAGATTTGTAGAGAAAAAGGAAAGCAATTAATGAATAGGATATAAGTTGTGAATTAAAAAGTGGAGGAGCAATTTTTTGTAGCTTGTTATTATATGAAAATCAATTTATCAGAAACTTGGCTAGTGGATTGTAGTTGCACAAACCATATGACCAAAAGAATAGTGCTCTTGACAAGGCTTGACAAATCATTAATTTCCAAAGTGAGAATTGAAAATAGGGGATATATTCATCTGAGAGGTAAAGGTTTTGTTGCTACTTAAACTCTTTGGTAAAGAAAACTTTATGTGTTGTAGTTCTAGTAATTGATGAAAAATTATTAAATGTTAGTTAATTACTAGAGAAAGGTTTTTAATCACCCAAATCTACAAGTACATATAATCGAATGTAATAAATTTAAACCTGGAGTATTTTAAGTTATCCCCTTCTCCCCCACAAAAATATATTCAATTACTAAGATTACTAATCTTAGCCAAGAAATATAATAAACAAACTTTATTTAAAAAAGTAACAAGGTTACTTAACTAACTAAATTAACGCGATTAACTATAAAAAAAGAAATCAATGTAAATAAAACATAAGGGCTTTATTATTCACTTAAGACAAATTTCAACTATCAAGGTTGAAATAATGATTAATCTAATATATCTATGTCCTTTCTTAAGGTTTTACTGGTACATCTAATTACTAATTTCTATCTTTTATGCATAATTAACATAAACAAATTCATTAAGAATATTTAATTTATTAATCATCATAATGGTCTATATTCTCCTAGTGTATGGATTATACTTCTCCTTTCAGTACTTCATACAATTTCTAAAATTTAATATATGATAGCCAAGCATAAATTCAAGAATCAAGTTCAAAGAGAATAAATTTAATCCAAGAAATAAGTAATCATATATTAATAATTGAAATTTTCAACATAAGTTATTTACTTAATCTTAGCTAGGGATTTAGTTACTAAACATAATATAATTAAACTGAAAACGAAATAATCTTTTCATTTAAAAAAATAAAGAAGAAAGAACTAAAAGTGATATCCCCAAATTGCTTCCAAGTTGGGATGAATATTTCCTCAATTTTGCTCCTAAGCTCTCGTTCATACTGAGACAATCTAAAAAAAAGTAACTGAATGAAAATCCCTCAAAATTAGCCATAAGAAGGGTACTTATAACTTAGAATTACATATCAAATACTAAAAGGTCATGAAATTATATTTTCTCTTATCTTCAAATTTTGTTGCTACGAGTCCAGTGTTGTACCCATTTTGGTTCCAGTATAGATTATGAATATGGCAGCTACATAGTAACATTTTATGCTTGTTTACCATAAAGATTAACTTTACTCCTAACCCTTATGAGCCTAGCATTGGAACCATGTCCTATAGTAGTGACAGTCTAGCTTTTATTACTTAATTCTCCATTTTTTGACATCTTAGAGTTTGAATTGATCTTTGATATCTTCTACAAAGTTTTTGTACATCGTGTTAAGTTTTAATTATCACCTGTAAGCCCATAAACCAAATATGATAAAGTACCATATACTTCATATAAAAATCTATAAAAATACTAAATTATAAGCAAATTTAACCCCTATGAACATGTAAAATGTAGACTTATCAATTTTAAAGTGCATAATGAGAACATAAGTTGTATGATCAAAGATGCATATGACTAGGAAATTATTTTTGTCAAATTAAATGGTAAAATTTATTTATTAGAAAGCAATGATGCCATTAACAATTCAGTTAGGATGTCATAAAAAGGAAATTTCAACTTTACCTCAATATCTTTAATAGTACATCATTTATGATTATTGATGATTCATCTTATGGGAATATATTACGCAAGTCTCGAGTGGACAATTTACCAATCTAAAATAAGAACATGCATTTTAAACATCATTTAAGGCATCCAGACATTTTTGTAAAAATATCATGCAAAAAAGGATACAACAAGCTTTAAATTAAGCACCTTCAATAAATTAGGTGATGAGAAGGTTGTTTTTAAACTAACTCCATACAAATAAAAAACCTATAACAATTTAAGTAGTTGATTGAAAATTATGCACTGAATACCAATAAAATCTAGTTTTAGATGACTATTGAAGTGATTGCTTCAAATAGTACAATGATGAAGTGTTAAACCAAACATCATCTATTAGTTAGATTTTTTATGCCTATTAATGTTTTTTCTTAAGATTTATGACTCTAAATAGCCAGATTTTTCAGGGATGTTTAATCATCTTACCCATTATACACTACTATTTTCTTATGCTGGAAATGTAAGTACTGTACTAAACTCTTCCTTTTTCTGAAAAAATAAGAAAATGACTCAATTGTCAACTTTAAAACATAATTTGAACCAAGCAATCTGAGTGGAGTAAAATAAAAAAACAACAATTCAGCTTCCTCTTTTGTGTTAATGAAGTTGGAAATACCTCCTAGAAAGTAGGCAACACTTACAGGAATAAGGATTCTTCTATCGTGAAAAGCAACGTCAGACATAAGATAAACATAATGAAATAAGCAAGAACAAGAACATACCTTAAAGTCATCATAAGTTCTTGCATTAATAATCAAATTTGGCTTTAATGTTTGAATAGTAATACAGGTCACAAGAGATGTAGAAACAAAGTTAGCAGTATCAACGCCTAAAAAGAAAACAATTTGAAGAAAGGATGGAAGAGAAAATAACTGGCCGTTGAGAAGCAAGGTGACAATAGAGAGGCAAGACATAAAGCACAATGATCCAAAGAAGCAGATCCAACCAAAGGAGATAAATCGTCAAGGAGACATCGTGTTGAGAGTGATGTAATGTGGTCGAGATGAGTTTTTCCCAACGTTTTAACCAGATCAGACATCGAACTGGTCAAAGGAAATGTTTAAAAGGTCCCCAGTATGAAACTACTATAAAGCCGGTATATAATAAATAAGAATTAAAAATTATAAGAGTAAGTAAAAATAAAATATTTTATTGAAATAAAAAATACACCAATGTCTATTATTATATAATGAAATAATAATAAATAAATCTGAGTCTAATATAAAACTTAAAATAACAATAAAAATCAAAATTGTTTTTTGAAGAAGGATGTGTCTCATCATCATCAAAAATTCCAAACTCTCTAATACTATCTAAAGACTCCTAAATTACACTTTTATCTAAAATATTTGCATCAACTTCTTCCACTGCATTCAAATAAATTACAAATTAGTAATGTATGAAATTATTCTCAGTTGTAAATTTGCAATACATTATACTTTAAAATTAAGTATGATCAAAATAAAATATAAACTGACCATTAGTAGATGTTCTTAATTCATTTGTTGTGACAAATGCATTTTCTTCATAAATAGCTTTTCAAGTTCATTATAATCAAGATCAAGTGATGGTTCTTCTTCTTCGATCCAAAAATCAGCATGTTCAATATAATCAATGTCAACTAGATGATACATTCTCTTATTACTAAGCCCTTTGAATAAAATAAATGAAATAAAAACATACTAGAAAATACTTATTCTTCATTTTCATATTATAAGTAACGTAAACAAGGACATTAAGTATTTAATGTTCTAAACGATTTTGTTTCTTTGTATGAATATGTTCAAAAACACTCCAATTACTTTCACAACCTAATGTAGAAGTTGTTTGACTGAGTAATCTAATAACGGGTTTTCTCAACATTGGAGTACGTCCATTGAATAACCTCTACCACTCAACTGTATTTTAAATTAATAGTTATAGAAACATAAAAATATGTGTTATTAATAAGTAAAAAATGAATTAAAAGAATAAAAACTTACTAGGTTGCATTGTTTCATCATAAGTTCTCTCTTTGCTAATGATCTAGTAAAACTCTCTAAACCTTCACGATATAATTTGATTTCGTTTATTGCTTGTGATTGCTTTTCAATAGCGAAAATACCTTTGATCACATCAAACAGACCACCCATAATATTATTTTTAAATGAGTCTCCATTATATAAGCAATAAGGATTGAGAAAATAAGTTTTTAAGTGAATCCTTTTAGTAAGATGCTTATCCCATCGTCAATCAATAACATCTATATAAGGCTTGTACAATTTCTCCTTCCTTTTTAAAATATTTATAATTGTTTTGTGATCTCTATATATACCATCGTATATATACCCCAAAGATGGCTTATCATTTAAGTCAACAATCCTTAATAACCTTATAAACAGAGTCACAATCTTCACAATGATCAAGCAAGCATCCTAAAATTTATTATCTAGAATAATATCACAAGCTTCTTTTCCTTTTTCACTCTTTGATAACCCATGACTTGAAAAGTGTTTACTTGTCACTAAATTTTGAAGTAGTTGTTTATGTTAATGAACATTTGCTAAAGTAATAAATGTAGTTGTAAACTGGTAGTAGCGGGACACATGATCTAATCCAATCTTCTTGCTTTCTTAACTTAGACAAAAATGTGATATGGTTATACATAAAAATTATGATCTTAGATTCTCGTCAAGCAATATTAGAAATATGGTCGATACCAATATCTTTTAAAATAATATTTATACAAACAGCAACATATAGAGACCAACAAATATGCGCGTACTTTGATTGTAATCAATACCCAACTGATATATAATTAGCTACATTATCTGTAACAAAATGCACAACATTATTTAATCCAACCCACTCGACAATTTCATAAAATAATTTAGATAAAGCATTAGCACTTTTTACCATAATAGACGCATCAACATACTTGATAAAACTTGTTCCAATATTACAATAAACCAAAAATTAACAAAGGTTCTTTGTCTTTGATCAGTCTACCCATTTGCCATGTTAGTGCATAATGTTGATTCCTAACTAGAATTATATGTATCCATAATTACTTGACATTCCTTTTCTAAATTTTGAAGGAAAGGCACACACATCTCATAATAAGGCGCCTTAAATCCTATATCTATCGTTGTTGTAACATTTATTTCTTTTTGAAAAATAATGAATTTAAAGCATTTAAAGGAATACATGAATGATGGAACTATCTACCCTATGCTCTTTTACGTCGCAAAACAACATCCTTATCAACAAAAACATTTTTAAGACTAGAACTAGGTGAGAAGTTCTTGGAGGAAATTAAGAATCTATGTCAATAGTAACATTCCTTTTTCCTTTATATAAAACTTGCGGTGATTTATCATCTCCAAAAGATATACAATGAGCCTCTTTATTTTCCTTTTTCTTTCTTACATATTGCTACAAATAATTTCCAATCCTGTCTAACACATCAAACGGCTGTTTTTTGTAATAAGCAATATTACCCTTGACACCTATAAGATATTCTTTCATTATATAAATTCCTCTCCCTTTAAATATTTTACCGTAAAATATACATTCATATAGGACATTCCCATCAAATGCTTGAAAAAGATAAGAATTACCATAAGCATAAGATGTTATATTCATCGAATCTTTTTCTAATAATTCCATATTTTCCATTATGATTTAACCTAAAAAGTGTTAAAAAATAATTAGGCATACCATCGTTAGGGTAAAAAGTCTACTACTTAAATAATTATCATCATAATATGTAATAAAGAATGACAGTCAGAAGCATAAAATTATTCTTTAGGATACCATTTTTCAACCATTTATTAACTTTGTCCCATTGACTAAGGTAAATTGTAAATATAGGTCCAAAAAAAATGAACACTCTTTCTGATCTTCTAGAATAAGAGATTGTTAGAATTATGCATACCTCAGGTTATATTGTTGGTATGATTTTTTGTATCTGATAGCTTATCTTCGATTTAGAATAGGTTTTGTCAGAGTGGAAGTAAAGAAATCACTCAAATTAAGTCAAAGGGGGGAAAGAAAATAAGAACAATTATGTTCCAAATATTTAGTATCATTTTAACATCTCTTATTATTTCACTCCTCTTTTTGCATAACGACAAGTGAGCTCTTTAGTTTGCTAGGCAATTATTAAAAGGGCACCTTTAAGTGTAAAGCGTTCTAACCCTATAAAAATTGGCCATTTGGAAATATAAAACTTCCAAGGAAGTCTACAAAGAATACCTTTCAAATCATACTCAATAATTTTCAATGATACCTTTCAAATCATACTCAATAATTTTCAATGATGTACCTAAAAATGAAGTTTTGTTCCTACCAAAAAATTTTATAAACTTCTCTTCAATGGCAAATAAACACAATCAAGTGAAGTATATAAATGATTGGATTTAATGCTTAGATATTGGCATATATAACTTGAAAGTAAATACTGCTATTATGAAACAGAAATGTTAAAGTTAAAGGATTTAGTTTTGTGGTCGTGTTTTCCAATACGATCAATGTCAAAAAGTATCAAGAAACAAAAATGATCATAAATACACATAAATGACGAACATCAGAATGGTGAATGAAATCAAATCACAGTCACTTATTATGTTGGGGCCCGATTTTTTTTTAAATTATTTTAGTAAGCATGATTTGAATAAATTTTGTGGTCTTGTTAGATAAATCATTTTATTTGGAGTTAATTATTATGTCAAGTTTAGGAGGATTTATAGCATGGATTGATGGAAATTTGAAGTATTAAATGGAAGAAATAAGATTAAGTTAGAGTATAGTATGGTGCAAGTTAAATTGAAGAATTAAGAATATATAAGGGTATTTTTGGAAGATCACTAAAGGTTAAAAGGCTAAGGCATTACATGGAAGGGCATAGTAGACTTTGCTCACTCATTAAGGGTATAAAAAGGGGAAAAATCAATTGTTGTCTTACATTTAGAGAAGCAATATTGAGAGTGAAAGAAGAAGAGAAAAAGAGAAGTGGAGAAAAGAAGAAGAAGAAGATAGGGTTTGGAAATTCTTGAAGAGCTTGAAGATTTTAGGTTAAAACAAGTAAGTACGGGTATTAACCTTCTTGATTGTTAGATGGTGCATACTTAGGGTTGGATAGAAGTGAATATGTGTAGGAAGTTGTGATGAATGGTTTATGTAGATGTTCTATTTGGTTAATGATTAGAAACTAGATTATGAATTGTTATGCATGATATTGGATTGGAATTGTGTTGAAAATGAAGTAGAAGAGATGGGTTAGTGATAAATGGGCTATATGTGAAAGGTGGGAAGTAAGAAGATGGAAAATGTCCCAAAACATGTTCTCCGAATGAGTTTCTGGACATTTTCACCGTGGCAAACTTCTGGGTTTCACCGTGGTGACACAAAGCATGTTCTAAGAGTTGGTTTCTAGGCATTTTCGCCGCAGCGAACTCAAACAATTTCGCTACAGCGAACTTGGTTTTGCCGTGGCGAACTTTCCAGCACCGAACATGATTTGGTATTTTGGACATAACTTTTGGTGTAGTTATCCAAATGAGATAATTTTTTATTTATTGTAAACTAGGGACATAGGGATACAAATTGTATAAAGGAATCAAGTCTAAATTCAGTCTCTAAGGATTTCAATTTCCGGGTAGAAGTTGAATATAGAATTTTGTTTCAGCATGAGAAGTAGTTTAAGTTGTTGAGGTATAACTTTCCGATTTTTAAACCAAATTGAATGGAATTTTGGTTATTGTTTAAAGAAATCAAGAAGGTGATCAAGAGAGGCAAGAGTAACAAGAAGAAGGACATCCCTAAGCAAGTTCATAAGCAAGGATTTCAAGGTCGGTTACACTTTTATAATTAAGTAATAAGCCCTAATGTTTTCTTCAAAACCAACAAAGTTTTAAAATGTTTTCAATTGTGTTATAAATGTATCGTTAATGCTTTTTGAATGCTTTGATAATGTGCCACATGTTTGCATATGAATTGTGTTATTGGTTTATGAAATGAATGATGAAATTGACTTTTGAAAGTATATTGATTTTTGAAACGATATTATGATTATGAAATCAAGTTTTGGAAAAATGTCGTTGAGGCCATAAGCTTACAGGTTGTGAAATGCATGATTGTGTGGGTTTGTGGTGGTCCCCTAAGTTAAGTCAAGTGCACTTTGACAAAAAACTTCTCCCGCCTACCCGCTAGTGGCATGGAGCTCTTTCATGGACTCCTATAAGTTCACAGCTACGTAAGACCACTAAGTGGAATTGCGATAGTACGTTCTGTTCACGGCTACACAGGACCTTTATGGGAAATATGTAGTACGTTCGATTTTGGATCCACCCAAACTATTTTGATGTGCTTATGTGTTATCAAGTTTGATGCATACATGATTTATAATTGCTCACAAACTGTTTGATAAAATGAGAATTTAGAGAAATAAGTGTTTGGTGATTTTTATGAGAAATTATTATGGTTTCCAAAATGTATAATGGCAATGAGTTTTGAAAATAGTTTTGCTTGTTTCTCGATTATAAAATTGTTACCCATGAGCTTTAAGATCACCCCCTCCATCTTCCTTCCCATCTTCAGGCGATGAACAAGTTATCGAGTGATCGAGTCAAGAGTCAAGGCATCACTCCAATCTACATATTTTGTTTTGTTTGTTTGATTATGTAAAACAATGCTTTAGTTGCATTTTGAGCAATTTTAGTTTTTATAAACTCTGTATTTTGGATTATGATGTAAGGGGGCTCGAAATGCCCACTAAAGCATTGTAAAACTCTTACTTTTATTATGTTGGTTTTGGTATATGATTTTTATTATGTTTTTGCAAAGTATTCAATTTTGGAAATGAGATTGGCGAAAAACATAACCAGCATAAGATAGCCGCGGCGAAGATTCATTACGCCGCAACAACGCCCGCCTTTGCTTCCAAATGAGTTTCATTCAATTGTCAAATTTCTAAGCCCTCCTCTACGCTTAGGCTTCACGATTTCACGTCTGATGTTGGGCTCCGGAAATGGGGTCCAACATATTAAACTTTGCTTTAGCAATTACCAAACTCTTATAGGTATACTCCTCTTAAGATAGTTGAGTGTTATCTTGTCGAAATATTGCAAGTTTAGTTTTCAATTTTGGTGTTTTAGATAAACAAATTGAATAGTTCAATAGAGTAATATAAAACAACTATTAAAATAAAAGATTAAAAATGAAATAGAGTTCAACTATTACAGAATAATCAATAAGTATAAATAAATAAGAAATCTCCTATACTGGCTACTCTTATAAATGAAGCTATTTACTGCCTTATCTTTATTTGTCATCTCTTAACATATTGAAACCTAGAATAACACAGTAGATTGAACAAACTCAAAATCTATAGAAATATGGACTGACAACTAAAATTAACATTTCACTATAAAACCCATTCATCAACTCTCAAATTTTTTGCTCCTCCATCCATCCAATGTCATATGAACCTATAATATATTCTTCCTTCATCCTTTCTAGTAAGTCAATAGTAGTAGCACTAAAATGGACAAATAAGCAGTAACTTGCATTCGAGAGTTATTCCCATTCCCAATGAAAGAAAACGACAGATAGACTCATTTTTTGACCATTATTATCTAATGAGTGGCTTTAGGAGATTGGGCTTCTCCTTTACTCTTTACCCACTGCAATAGCTTTCCATATCAATCTCCGTTGCATAAGATATTTCAGTCATTTCTTGAAATAGCACAGACAGCCATCTAAGTTTGAAGTTATGCCATCGCATTTCTAAAAGAGAATCCTAATCCCGATGATCACTACATCATGAAGAAACCAATCTCGACAGCTACTACAACTCTGAAAGAGAGATCAATAAAAGAAGCAGTAATTTCAAGAAAGAAGGAAAGATTGCATTTTAAACTCAAATAAGCATCATAGACCCCTTCAAAATAAAAACAGTCTTCGAAACCTTTAAGAAGTCCTTCTCAGTCAGATGTAGAGACAATCCCTTCGATCACGATGCTTAGTTGCAAGTAAGAGATCAAAGTTGCTTCAACAAGTTCGTTATCTCATACTAGTTGCGCATGTTGGAGAACATAACTCATTCGACTTTTGAATTCATAGTAGCCACCCAAAGAGAGTCAACAGGGCTCGATTTCTGCATTTATAGGTTACCCACAAGTATCATATTTACTTACATGCATCTATGGAGGTAATGAGATCTGCGAAGAGAAGATGGTGAAGAGCAAAGAGTAAAGGTGAAAAGTAAAGTGTAAAGGCGAGGAGAGTTTTAGGTTTTGATTTTTAAAATATGAAGTTTAATTATATAGACTGATCGGTTCGACTGATTCACTGATAAACCAATCAATTTCTGAACCGGACAACTAGTTGGTTCATACATTAAAACATTGGTTTTTTGTTAAGAATAAGAGAAATTAAGGTTGAAATGGTTAATAAATTTAGGGACTTCTCCTATGCTAGATTAGTATACGAAATTAGGAAGTTTTCCTAACTTTTAGATGAATCCCATATCAAATTAATCGTTTACAAAGTATTGGGATCCAAAATTAAAAAATTAAAAATTTATGTAGGAAAATTTTAACTAATAAATTAATTTTCTATTAACTTAATGGTGTTTTTAAACATTTGTCAAACGTTAAGGTTTTCTTTTTAAAAAGTTAACAAGAGTTGAGTTCAAATTGAATTCGATGCAAAGCTTTGAATTTTTTATTTATCATTTTGCGTTAAAAGTATAGTTCACGAGCTTTACAACATTCAATAAGTATTAATTTTTAAGCCAAAAACATGATTTATGATATAAAATCTTCTGAGCCATATAATTGCATATATAAATTACATCCAACTTAGCAATAACTAATTAAAAGAGGAATTCAATTTTAGAGTTTTTCCCTCATTTTGTTTTTGACAAAAGAAAAATGAGTTGGAGATGAAAAATGATATTTCTGGAAATCATCTTTTAACTTTTAAAATATTTTATTGATATCCTTTGTAAATTTATTAAATTTAGTTAGTATTATGAGTTTAATTTAATTATAAAATAAGGATAAACACTAAAATTTTAAATTTAATTAGCATTGTGAGTTTAATTAAATTATAAAAGAATGTTAAGGGCAAAACTATAAGGATATGTTTGGTCGATGATTTAATAATAGAATAGAACGGAATGTAATATTATTCCATCATTTGAGAGGAGAGTTTATAATAAAATGAAATGAAACGAAATAAAAGATAAGTATTTCATATTATATCTTATTTTATCTTAAACAGTAAAAATGAAAAAAAAACCTCCGATTTGAAAGTTTCAAGATGAAACTTAAAATGATAAATAACTTTACACTATATTACATTATTTATTCAGACAATATTTCACTATATTAAGTTACAAACTTTCCTAATTTTCTAAATAACATTTTTATAATATTACATTCATTTATTTTCCACCGTATTATCAATCATTACATTCCATATATTTTCTTACATTCTATTAAAAATTCTATGTACAATTTTATTTTCTCCGAAAGCAATTGGTGCTTATTCAGGTGAAGTGTCAGACTCAGAGGTGTTGGGCAAAACACACGTCATCTTCTTCGCTGCGCGTGGCTCCCATCGAGAACCTATCTTCATGGTATTTTTTAAAATTTTAATTATCTTTTCTTTTCTGAAAAGTTAAAGAAATATTA